>JBAMJV010013936.1:0-19057 GCA_037951105.1 Echinarachnius parma
CCCCCTTGAACATTTTTGCCGGCCTCGCTCTCGAAAAAATTCTGACTAACACCCCCCCCCCCCCCCCCTCACAAAATATTCACGGACACCATCCTCTCTCACAAATGTTTGACGGACACCCCCATCAATTAATTCTGACTGACAACCCCCTCGACAAATTCTGTCCGACACCCCTCCTCGAAAATTCTTCACGGACACCCCCCTCCCCTGGAACATTTTTGACGGATACCCCCACCCCCCCCCCCCCCTTGAAACATTCTGACCGACACCCCCCTTGAAAATTGTAAAGGGACACCCTGATTAATTTTGTTTGAGGAAATAACCCCCCTCCCATCCCCCGCCCCCAACAAAAACAGAAGCACTTCAGTTTGAGAAAATAAGGAATGAATGGATGTGAGAGGGGAAATGAAGAAAGTACAGGTATGATTTTCATATGAGGTTAAGGATTAAACCACACTGTGTTTCATACTTTGATTTACAGTGTGCTCCACTTTTTAATTCAAGTGTTTTTATAACGCCACATTATGAATCTCAGTGTATCCACACTGTCAAAAACACAATGTGACAACAGTGTGTTTCACAGAGCGTGACCACAGAGTGCTTTTAACAGTGTGACCACAATGTGAAAACGCCCGAATTGTAAATTGCAGAGCACACTTTGATTCACACGTTGAGCCACAGTGTGCTCCACACATTTGAGCATTTTTACAATGTGGCCACGCTATGAATCTCAGTGTGTTTCACTGTGACAACAGTGTGTTTTACAGTGGCCACATTGTGAACACGCCCGAATTTAACCTTGAGGAGCACACTGTGAAGCAGTGTGAATGCATGTGTTCTATTCAGCAGGGTACGACAGGGGAACAAATGGGGATGCCATTCACACAGAGTCGTCATATTTATTTACTCATAACGTGCCAGGTACTTGCATTCAAGCTTTTAATACGGTGTATTATATCCCTCTTGAAGCTGCCGCTTAACTGCCAATGTTGTGCACGTACGCAATATAAATAGAGTAATACGTGCCTTCGCAGTTGTTGCGATTGCAAGATCACGTGACAAAATTCTAGTACACCCGGACCGCCAAACGACGTAGCATCCGACGCGTTGTGTATAATGTCAATGGACCCTTTACTTACAGCAGGGCAATTCCACGGTAACGGAAGGACATCCAGACGCAATTTTTGAAATTTAATCAAATAATTCCAGGATCCTGCTTATGATTCATCATTGTAAATAACATTTTTGAGACTCTTGGTGGGACACCTTTGATTTCCTATTTTTGTTTGTTTTTTTGTTACATTACGTTTATTAGATATGGACACTAATGAGGCCGGTAATGGAAGGACGGCAAAATGGACATGGATTTTCAAGTTCTTTAGTTTGATCCAATCTCTATGAAGTTTCAAATGCTATCATGTTATATTGGCTCATAGTCCATTCCCTAATGTTCAAAGAGTATTACAACATTTATTTGAAAAAATATGTCTATTGGTATATTAATTACAAGAAGTTAATTGCTTCACTGTTCGGTAACGGAAGGACAGTAACGGAAGGAAGGAGTTTGTGATTCATTAAAAATATACTTTAGGGCTCTCAACAAACTGAAATTTTGATGTGAACACATCCAATTTGGTACCTTAAAACAGAAAAATAATAGAAAGGAATGCAAAAAATGAAGAAAATCTAGAAATAGGCACTGTGTAGTCCCATGTGTATGAAGAAAATCTAGAAATAGGCACTGTGTAGTCCCATGTGTATGGGTTCATGTATGGTGTCTGTTTCTCCTATCAGGAGACGCCCAATATTTTTTTAATCATGTAAGCTGAAATATATCATTATGTGATCATGATTTATGAAAAAATAATCCAGAAAAAATAAACAAGATCAGAAATAATCCTCATTTGATTTTTCTACTTTTGGCTCCTTTTGCGTGGAATTGCCCAGCATCCGATTCACCATGAAGAAGCGTAGTCGATCTTTATATATATACATGTCAGTATTTTCCTGGAGAAATGTGCGGAAACCTTGAAAATAAAGTTTTTGACAGGTAGTGAATATTTAGAAATGTGATAATGTTTCTTGTACTAAACATGTTTTGGAACGGATATTTATACAAAATGAATATTAAAGCCAATTTTCTTTCATAAAAAGTCTATTCAAAGACACGGCTTGTTCTAGTTCTTTGGATAATGTAAGTTTTATCAACAAACAAAAAAAACTGTTAAGACTGTCATTAATTGTGGGTTTAAGCAAGCATTGGTGCCATAGTGATATCTTTGTATTCAACAGGTGAATGAATATGTTAAATATATACATTTTGGCGCCTTTTTTCTAGTGTTTGGAGTTGAGATTGTTCAAGTGCATTTATGTAGTCAGTGTAATCCATACGAACATTTATCCGCCATGTTCTCTTTTGTAGTCTCTCCAATCTTTCTTTTTGAATTTGCGTGTGTCCTCCACTCAAGCAAAAACAGTAGTACGGTTTCCCTGTGCACGACCATATTTCACCAAAGAACGAAGCATATTTGCCCCTTTTTAATGTATTTTATGTGAGCATCCCACTTTAAATCATTTCGTATAGTAATTTGTAAAAATTTGACCTCACTCACAGAGTGTTGCCAATAAACAATTCTATAAAGTTATAAATGCCAAAGCATCACTAGGCAGGAAGCTTATATTAATTGTAATACATATTTTGTATTCCCTATCTTATATTTAAATGCGTATTCAGAGTGCCAATCAAAATAGAAATCAGCGCCATCTTCCGTCATTAATTAATTTTCTGTCCAATTTCCTTACAGTCGAACGATGCGCCCTAATGCAACATTGCACACCAAAAGAATGTAGGTACAATGGTAGATCAATAACGATGAACGAGGGGGAACGAGTGGGGATGTGAGTGCATAAAAGAGGATCGTCACGTATCATTTTATTGAAAAGGTAATTGTGATATTCATACAAAAATATGCGTGTAACAATATTTGTTTTAATCCTTAGCATAAGTTTTGAGAAGAGGGAATAAATGGGGGAATTAAACAGCATTAACATAAGGCCTCTGGGTGGACTCGCCTCATTGAATTACGAAGAATAAGGTAAACAAACAACAGTGTGCCAAAAAAAGTCGCCATGTACGTGACTAGCGATTACCAGAAACCAGACACCGTTCTAGAATGTGGATGTGGTGTGGCAAGATTGGCAGAGCGCGCCCTTTCCAATCGTGAGAGCCCGAGTTCGAACCTAGTGTATGCCCATTGCGGCATTTGTCCTTCAGCAAGACAATTAATCCACATTGCTGCTCTCTACCCAGGTGTAAACATAGGGACCCGGTAGGAGGTAAAAGCCTTCTTGTGAACAATCTTCTCAATGCCCATGAACCACTTTTAAGGAATGCTCCCAAGGGAGTGGAGATGGTGCACACAATGTGTGCTGGTTTGCATTGTATCCTAGGACTGGGGTAATAATATCATTGTAAAGCGCTTAGAGATGATTATCAATCATATTAGGCGCTATATAAATCGAAACATTTGTATTATTAAAATAAACCATCCTTATCAGTTTTTACAAATCGCAGTGCTTTCAACTTTTCCACTGGATATGTTGTATTGTTCTATATGGTAGGTGAGTGGGTTTAAGTTCGTGAAGCTGTCAATATTGTTATTTATCCAAAATATATTTGTTGAAAGCTAATGCAAATCTGAAACATTATGTCATGGCAATATTTAATACATACATTACCCATTTTACAAATACTCGATAGCTGAAATTAACCAAGTTGACTTTAGTTTGAACCATGCATTACGAAACCAACGTTCTTCTTTTGATTTTGGAGCGCCATACTTTAGATTTGTTGGGTGGATATGTCGACCATACAGTTGATTGGCTGCAAACGCCTAAGAAGCTTGCATGAAGGGAGTAAGGAGTGATGTTAAATGTTAAAATGAGCACAAAAGATTTTGAACATGGCTGAGGTAATACAAAGATGAGAGAGAACACGGGCTGCCTTGGTGTCCATTTAAGCGCTGTAATATAAGATAATTTGTACTGTATGGACAATCATAATTGAACACGAGTTCTGATGCTCACTATCTTACATAAAGTAGACTGAGATAACCTCATCAGGAGATACCCAAATCTTGAATTTCATATCTAAAATGATTATTTCAGCTAGTAAAAGAGAAACTACTACAGCGACGTAACGGTCGTTTTGACGTGTAATGTTCTATATCTCTATCGTTGATGAGAAAATGCTCCGTGTAATCGCACTATCATGAGTGTACTTTATGATACCACTGATAGTTCATAGTTTATTTTTCAAAATGTATTACACTTGATACAGCTATATGACGCACGGTTGCACACGAATATAATATTGGGCGAAACAAATAATAAATCACAAGTTTTGAAAGTGAAACGGGAGTCGATATAAAACATGTTATGACGTTTATTGAAAAGGGGATTGCGATGTACAAAGAAATGCGCGGTAGCTATATCAACTGTCTTTAGTTATTATCAAGGGTTCTTAGTTGTTTTTGGAGGGGATGTGCCTCAGCCACCTTCACAACTGGGGTTAAAAGAGCAGGGTTGTGCCTCAGCCGATTTCAATGCTGTTCTTATTTTATTTTGTTTGTCTCATTTTCATAGATTGTCCACCCTCTTTTTTTCTTCTCAGCGCTTATAAACATTTATTTTAAGCGCTTTATATTTTCTCAATCAGTGATATTATCATTAGCATTATAAATCATTGTCATTGTTGTTGCTACATTATTTAACAGTGTGGAAACTGGCTGCAAATATAATCATTTACAGGGTGGACTCCAACATACGGAACGGGGCAATTCTCAAAATATAGGAACAAAATGATTATGTCCATCGGATAGAGTGTCATTTCCAATGAAAAACGATACCAAGAACGGTAATTTTGGACGAGTAGTTTTTGTTGTAGGACTCTTAAGTGAGACCATATCAAGTTCCCATTTTTTCATTTTGTCCAAGTCACTGCCTGATAAATCGCACATCCTGCCCGTCATAGCATAGGATAAATATGCCCATTCTCTCCGGACACAGCTGAATGCACCCTAACAATGGCGCGCGTATTGCTCGCAGTAAGTGCGAATTATCAAGCGCTGTCTTGGTAAAAATTGACAAAAAAGGGAACCTGACATGGTGTCATTCACAGCGCCCTAAAACAAACACTATACGACCAAATTGACTGTTCTTGGTATTGTTTTTCATTGGAAACGACACCCTATCCGATGGACATAATCATGTTGTGACTATATTTTGGAAAGTGCCCGGTTCCGTTTTTTTTGGGCCACCCTGTATAACTTAAAATGAGCAAAGAAAACGTTGCTTCACCGAGATTCGAACCAAAGAGCTCCACACTGCTAGATCGGTGCTCTTACCAACTGAGCTAGAAAGCTCTTTTGTTAGTTGTTCGTCTCTGAAACCCTTAGGGATATGTGCGAGGAATCATCGAAGTCATGCAGCTTTTTGCTACAAAGTATTTAAAGGGATAGATGAATTTTGCTCAAGTGGTCAGAAGCTTTATAAACCTGACATAAACCCGAAGCGGATTAAGATCAACTTGGGGATATATGCGAGGCATCGCCGAAGCGATACAGCTTTTTGTAATAATTAATTCAATTTATTCCATTTTGTAATAATTAATTCAATTTGAATTAATTATTACAAAAAGCTGTATCGCTTCGGCGATCCCTCGCATATATCCCCAAGTTGATTTGAATCCGCTTCGGGTTTATGTCAGGTTTATAAAGCTTCTGACCACTTGAGCAATGATGAATTAAGGGGTTTCAGGGAAGAACGCCGTCGTAGAGTTTTCTATACCTCAGTCGGTAGAGCACCGGTCTAGCAATCCGGAGGTCTCGGGTTCGAATCCCGTTGAAATCCCATTTTTCTTTGCTCACTTTTAATCACAATATATTCTTGGTCAGTTTCCCTATATGTTTGAATTAATCAAGTTTATTATAACATTATAATTGTATGCTCTTTTTAAATTTGACACTCAGTTTTTCAATTCCTTACAAAAAAACTTTTCGTACAGCGCCCCCTATTTACCAAAACTCAACTATCCCTTTAAAACATAGGTTAATTGACCACAAGGATCTTATATCAATGAAAAGAAAAACAAAATGCAATGAAATAGGGTTTCTTCTGGATTGGAACACGAGACCTCCAGAAAGCTAGACCGGTGATTTTAGCAAATGAGCTAGAAAGTTCCTTTGTAAGTTGTTCGTCCCTGAAACCCATTTTGTTGTTCGAGAACTCTGTCGATTATCACATACCTCTTATCCGTAGAAGCAATAGAAGCATGAACAAGTTTGGGTTTCCTGAATTTCTCTGTCGTTATATAAATATGTTTATGATTTAAATATTCGGATATAAAACTGTGTACAACGTTTGCGCAATGAGTTCGTAAATACCACTTTGCATTTTTACTTATTGTTTGCTCGTATTACATATATTTATCCTGGAATTTTCGCATATTACTTAATGGACATACCAAATCACAGCAAGGCACACTTTATAAACCTTCCGTTATCTGTTGGTGTGCAATATAGTCATTTGACAACTGTAAAGTTATTTAAATAAACCTAACCCAACAATTAACCCTCTCTTTGAAAACTTGTCATATTTTCATCACCAATAATTGTCCATAGACTCCTGCCCGAGTATTTTCGAGAAAAGTCTTGAACGAGGCAAGATTTCGTCTTGACCCAAATATGTTATGATATTGAAGGAAATAAGTTAAAAATAAGACCTTAAAATGACGTCATGATTGCCTGAACACAAATTAAACCTAAAAAGGACGAAGACATAAAGACGCCCCCACCCCTCAGTGAATTTTCCGATTGATCGGCAACGCGTTAAGAGGTCTCCTCGCTGGCTGTTTAACAAATTTTCATCTTTTAAAACCAATTTTGCGTACATCTGACATAACGGTAAAGAGTCACGTGACGTGTTTTAATCCATGTCAGCATGAGGAGTGATATTAGATTTACCGAAATATAAATATGTGCATTCCTATATACATATCTTTGATGTTATGTAGCGTGTTACGGGGAAGATGCTCCGTGTCATCTCACTGTTGTTGCGGTAGCTTGTGCTACCACTTATAAATCATAGTTCATTTTTCACAATTTCATCACCATTCATACAGCTATAGAATATTGGGCACAGCACTAAAAAAAATCACAATTTTTTAACGAAGAGGGGGAAAGGTGGAAAAGGAGTCAATTAAAAACAAGTTATGACGTTTATTGAAAGAGGATTGCGATGCACAAAGAAATTGTCGTGTAACCACATGTTTGTACTCCGTCCCAGATATTTCAAGTGAAGGGAGAATCAGAGGGGGAATTCAAAATAAAAGACATGAGGCCTAGGGGTAGACCTCGTCATTTGGATGTCTGTTAAATATAATAACATTACTATGTCAATAAAGCCGTAATGGATGTAAACATCATTGACAAGAAAACCAGGCACCATTCTAGAATATATTTTATGTTGTAATCAACATTTTGAGAACGCTATGCGTAAGAAAGGGAAAATGAATCGATTGAAAACAAGTTATGACGTTTATTGAAAAGGGGATTGTGATGCACAAAGAAATTGGGGTGTAACCACATTTTAATACTTTATCTTTATGAAGGGAGAATCAATGGGGGAACTCAGAACCGAGAATATGGGGCCTAAAGGGGGTTTCACACCGGGCCCTGCGTAGAGTTGCGTAGAGTTGCGTAGTGTTGCGTACCGACTACGCCGAGTGTACGCTGCCCTAATCAACTCTACGCAACTATACGCTGAGGTACGCACAGGGGTACGCGAGATGGACGCAAAAAAATAAACATGTTTAATTGTTTTCGCGTACTGTCTGCGTAGACACTGAACGCAGGAAGTACGCAAGTCTACGCAACACTACTCTACTGTACGCCATGCCAACGCAAGTCTACGCAACACTACGCTACTGTACGCCATGCCTACGCAATAGTACGCTTCCCTCACTACGCCAGTTCGACGAAACATCTACTTGCGGCTCCTACGAGCGTTAATTGCCGAAGAATGTTTTTTGTTCACGAATACGCCCCGAATACGCAGCCTATTTCGGCGTACTCTGTACGCAACACTACGCAACTCTACGCAGGTTCGGTGTGAAAGGGGCTTAAGGGTAAACGTATTGTCATTTGGGGCTCTGTTGATATAATACAATGAACTCACCATACAAATAAATCCGTCACGGATGTACACATTATTGACTAGAAAACCAGGTACCGCTCTAGAATATTATGTTTCGTTATCTGTTTCAAAAATACCATTGCACCGATTCAGTTGACTGCATCTGTTTACTTGTATTTGTTTAATTGGTGATCGTGTTTAAGTAATCCTCTTCTTTGTAAATTTGTCAATATTAAGAACAGAGCCACCATTGGATAATGAAACTTGAATCATGCTTTTTATTTAGATAATGTACTTACGTCATTTCTAATTCTAGGTATAATGCATTTTCTAACAACTCAATGGCTGAAATTCGCAAAAGTAGGTTTAACGGAATAGTTGAGTTTTGGTAAAGAGAGAACAGTTTTGGTCAAACTGGATTTCAGTTACCAAAACCTGCACCATTACATTACAAAATAATACCTATAACTCCATCATGGTCGAAAAGAATACAAAATAACAAATGACAAAGTAAAAAGCCTGTAAACATTAAAAAAATAGCCTTTACAACTTTAGATGGCGCTCTCTAAAAACTCATTAATTTTAACCATTTAAACTGAAATATTGTGCATGTTATGTTTTATCGAAAGAATAATAGATAAATATAGAGGTAATCAAGAACTGTTTAAAACCTTTTTACATTTTTGAATAGAGGAAGCATTTTTAATTTGTTTTTAACGGCTAGTTCAAGATGATCGAATAATTGTGGTACCCCACAATTATTACAAATGGTTATGTGTATGGATATTTCAGCCACTTCTGAATCTATTTTGATATAGTAAAGGTTAATGCTGTCAATAAAAGTAATTATGCTCTTTCAAATTTGACACTCAGTTTTTCATTATTTCACAATATTTTTGTTTGTTTCATTTCATTTCATTTCCAGTTTATTTCACTCATTAAAACAATACAAAAATACAATTGAAACACGAATAACGACAAAACACATACTAAACAAAAATGTACATAATACGTAGGGTACATATTTGAGTGCGATATTTTGTTGAAATAGTGATGAGATAGAGATAGAGAAATCATCAACTCTCTTAACCAGTCGTATTCGATTTTAGTCACAAACATAGCATTGTGTGCATGCGCGCGCACACAATATACAATGCGTGTGGCACGCGCGCTAACAATATACAATGCGTGTCGCGCGCGCGTGTGGGTGATGTTGCTTGCGTGATGTGCGACCGTAATGACCAAACGCGAGTCAGGGGTAGCTACCCGCCTAGGGTGCCCCGTCACCAGAGTATAGATACACTGTTGAATTTGCGCCGTGAAATAATCTGGCGCCGGGGGAATCTACTGCACGGCGCATAAAGTGTCGAACAGCAACTTGACGGTATCTTCAATGTGGAAAGGGGAAGATGATCCGTGTAGTCTCACTGTCATGAGTGTACTTTATGATACATAATAGTTAATTTTTCACAAATTAATTACACTTCATATAATGTAGCTATTTGCCGCTCTTTTGCACAACAATAATATTGGGCGCAATACTCAATAAGTCAACATTTTGAACCGACACGGGGGAAAAAGGGGGAAAAGGAATCGATTAAAAACAATTTTAATGACGGCTATTGAAAATGGGATTGCGATGAATGAAATTGGGTATTACCACATTTTTGTAATTCCAGATATTTCAAATGAATGGAGAATCAATGGGGAAATGCAGAATACAGAACCTGAGGCCTAGGGGTAGACTTAAGCCCGGCGCAGACAGAGCCGACTCGACCCGATCCGACTGGTTTTCAGTCAGGCTAGAGTCAGTTTCACTCAGTCGGAGCCGATCCAAAATGTTGAATCGGCCTCGAATTACCTCCGACTGGCACTTGACTGGAACAACCGGAGTCCTGAGGCAGCGCATACTGAGTTAATCAGGCTGAAAACCAGTCGGATCGGGTCGAGTCGGCTCTGTCTGCGCCGGGCATTACTGTCATTTGGGGTCTGTTGATATACTACAATTAAATCAACAGACCCCCAAATAACAGTAAGTCTAAACAATGAAGCGTTTATGGATGTATTTACATCATAAAGTACAGTCATGACTGTGAGACTACACGGTTCATCTTCCCCTTTCCACATTGAATGCATCAAAGATACCGTCAAGTCGCTGTAGTAGTTTCTCTTTTACTATCAAACTAATACATTTAATAATGAACCAGCGTAATTTTAAATATGAAAATAAGATTCAGGTATTTTCTGAATGAGGGTATCTTAATCTACTTTCTGTAAAATATTGAGCGTCAGAACTGGTGTTTAAATATGATTTGTTTTTTTAAGTGGGGACTATAGTCGTAAGTGTAGTGTCACCACCATGAAACAGAAACTGAATTGGGAAACGCTACAACAGCGACGAAAAATAAATCGTCTAACAATAGTTCACGAAGCAGTTGCGGGTCGCCTCGCCATACCAGTCCAAACGGTCTTGCGTCCGGTCCGGAGGAGTCTCCGGAATACATCAGTAAATAGCTTCATACCGATAAACGCCAACAAAAACTGCTACAAATGCCGTTTAGCCCAAAACATGCCGGTGGAGTACACTCCCACTGTAAAATCAATTAAGCCACAGTTACATTGCTTTTGCGGGATTTTGATTTGCGGGGGCGCGCAGAATATAGAGCCATGTACATGTACTTCAGTAGCTGCATTGCAAGTGTTTGGCATGTTAGGAATTAATCTTACAAACAATGAGCTTTATTTACAGTGAATGAACTATTTCTAGATCATTTCATCTTTGTTTCTGCATTACTGATTTTAAATTACATGATTAAGGTGGGTTCCCACTGCCGATCAGATCAACTCGATCAAGCCCGATCAGGCTATTTTGGCCTATTTTGGCCTGGTCGGGCTCGCTCGGCAAGGGCGATCGGGGTCGATCTACCATTGTCTACCTTGATCGGCATGGTCCCGCTCCCTACACGATAAAGTTTGGCATGTCAAAAAACTTCGTGTAGGGGTCGAGAAGGCAAGCAATCGAACAGCGATCGTGTATTGATCGAGTCGAGGTCTAGCTGATCGGGAATCAATCGTACCGAGATCTAGTTTGGTCTGGATGGATTTTTTCCACCGATCATCTCGATCTATACTCGACTACGACACGATTGGTTCCCGATCAACTCGATCCTGGTTCGATCTGTTTTTATGAACAACTCGACCGCTACACGAGCGCTACACGACTTCCTTAAACCGCTACCCTCATTTTTTTACTGCTACTCGAGCGCACTCGAGCACATCCCGAGCACGAAGAGCTAAATGTAGAATGTGCACTACTGCTGACATTGAGTGAGATGATGATAATGATGATGATGATGATGATGATGATGATGACGAGAGTACAACGTTTACATATTCAACATATTCAGGCACAACACTGAATATAAAGATGGCAAGAGAAGGGCCACATCAGCATTCCGTTTTGTAGCCTATGGGATCTTTCCTGCTGAGCTTGCTCAGCAGCTGCTCATACTTCCCATACAATGGTCGCTGAGTCAACCACTGCCTTCTCCTGCGACGTCGCTGCCTACGCGTTCTCTTGCGCCTTCGTGTCTCGATGTGTTCCTCTTCTATAAGCTGCACCACATCCATTATCTTGTCTCTCTGGAGCTCTAACCACATGGGCCACAACTGCAACTGATAAAAGGTGCAGTCTGTTCCTAAATAAAGTTTGTCCATCTCTCGATGGCTTTGATAGCCGTCTCATTAACGAGGGATAGGTCGTCGTCTGTGCAAGCCGTCCCGCCGCAGTGAATAATGTGGTCCATCGTCTGATTCCCTCCTTATTCGTATTTAGTGTCTCCTTCAGGGGCAAAGCCCCATCTTGCCATGTTGACCTAACACCGTCCCTATCTCCTCTGCATTCGGTTCAGGCATTGCCACTCATACCACGTCAGGATTAGTCGTTTGATGAGTATGGGATTGGCAGATGGTGGAGGATTCTGCTAAGGTGGTGTGTCAGAATCGAGGATGCTGTATCGGGATACAAGGCGTCCGTGAGGAGGTTGTAAGCCGTATAACATATGCCTGCCATCTCTCGTCTACTTCATCCGTAAGTTTAGTTAGACTGGTGTTAGCGCGTCTTTGGGCTAAAGATCCGATGCCAGCGAGGTGATAACTCTTCAACTTTTGTTGGTTTCGCAGTGGTACAGCTGCACATTTTCCCCTCTAGCTTCAGTTCTCTCTTTGCCTGCTTGTTATTCAGGTGGAAGACACAGACCGGATCCTTGGATGGATTTGCCCGTAGGTAGTTTGCTCTGTAGTAATTCGAAAGGCTTGCGAGCGCTGTGTTGAGGTTGAGTTCAACAGCTTCGAAGGTACTTTGCTGAGCTGTAATGCAGGTGTCATCTGCATAGGTGAAGTTTCGAGTGTTCAAATTTTATGGGATGTCAGCCGTGTATATATTGTAGAGTGTTAGCGCCAGAACGACTACATGGCTCTTGTCTTGGGGGCCTTTCCATTCGTCAGCAGCTGGTTCGCTACTTGGTCTGCCGTAACTTATACGCTGTTGAGCTCGGGTGTTGTCAATTCTAAGCTTGCATAGCTTTCCTGCTGATGTGTCTTAGGTCCGTCGTTTCAATCATGTGCTATATGTGATATATCCTTCAAGGTTAATGGTGTCATCATTCTGAGAAGGGATATGTGTCATAGGATGTGGTGTAGTTTGCCGGAAGCTGACTTGATATTTTGTCGATGCCATTGTCGATGTATGTCGTGCGACAGCCTCTTGGGATATGTATGCATGACACCTTCTTCGCAATGTCTATGAAGAATTCAATGTTCGATGGGTCTGCTGGGAGATTTGTCAGAGCGCAAGCAAGGTTTTCTGTGGAAGCGGGCCAGTCTGTCTTTATAGCAAAGTTGAAACTGCGCTTGAAAGAGGTCTTGTTTGGTGTGATTACTGCAGTAAGTTGAATGCAGATGGGTCGGTGTTGGGATCTTAGGATCGGCTCAGCTACAAACTTACGACTCATGGGAGCAAGTAGTCTGCTGCAGAAGACTAGATCTGGTTTGTATCGTCTCTTCGAGTGGGCACTGGCATATTATGCTTATTGGTAATAGTGTCATGGTGTAGGAATACAAAATACCGATGTTTCGTGTTTTGTTGCTGGAGGAAATCGTTAGCCCATTGATTGTCAAATTCAGCTCTTCGATGTCATCACTGTGGGTGATGAAGATTCCGGTCTAATCTCCTCTTTCGTCATAAAGATAATACTTCCATATTGGCGATGTGGTCGCTCGATAGCAAACTTCATACCCTTTACCCTGGGTCGTGGATTGTCGCTGCCGCAGCAAGTCTTTTGAAGACATAGCACATCGCAGTTCATTTGTTTGCACAAATGTGCAATGACTTCCTCTTTGGCATCTGATATACCAGCGAGGTGATAACTCCTCAACTTGTGTTGGTTTCGCTGGTTCAGCTGCACATTGTTCCCCTCTAGCTTCAGTTCTCTCTTTGCCTGATTGGTATTCAGGTGGAAGACACACACTCGAGTTTTGGATGGATTTGCCCGCAGGTAGTTTGCTCTGTAGTAATTCGAAAGGCTTGATAGCGCTGTGTTGTGGTTTGAGTTCAACAGCTTCAAAGGTACTTTGCTGGGCTGTAATGCAGGTGTCGTCTGCATAGATTAAGTTTCGATTTTTGATGGGATTTCAGCCGTGCAGATATTGTAGAGTGTATTGTAGAGCGCCAGAACGACACCCTGGGGGAGACCGTTCTTATGTTTCCGTCATCTGCTCTTCTGTCCATCAAGTGCGACAAAGAAGCGTCTATTCTGCATCATCTTTTGGATGAATCTGGTGTGTTTGAGGTCATCTGTTATATCATGAAGTTTTTTCAGTAGCCTTTTGCGCAGATAGATCCTCAAACACAGCACCGGTGATGAGGTTATTCTAAAAACCGTCTTCGATGTGTTGGGTCGGGTTTAGAAGTTGTCCCCTGGTGGATTTTCCTGGTCGGAAACATACCTGTTCACAAGTAAGCTGGCTGTCAACGGGAGGCGCAATTCTGTTAAGAATAAGGCGTTCAGACAGGTTGTATGTTTGGCACAGAATCGAGATCGGTCGAAAGTTATTTGTCTCGTTCGAGTATGTTCCTTGCTTCAGGATAGCGATGATTTTGTTCGGAGCCACTGGTGTTCTCGATGCAGCTTTTAAACATATCTAGCAGCCATTTCTGTGCTTCAGGGCTCTTGTGTTTGATCTGCTCCGATCTGATGTCGTCGATGCCTGCTGCATTGTTGACATATATGGTGGAGATGCCTTTCTGTAGTTCTTCTCATTAATAAGTCTTGTGAAAATTAATGCAACATGTTCTGGTCAACTACAGGTAGTTTGTGCCTGTATGAATTAGTTTCCATTCGTCAGCAGCTGGTTCGTTACTTAGTCTGCCGTAACTTATAATGCTGTTGAGCTCGGGTGTTCTCAATTCCATGCTTTCCTGCTGGTGTGTCTTAGGTCCGTCGTTTCAATCATGTGCTATATATCCTTCAAGGTTAATGGTGTCATCTGAGAAGAGATATGTGTCATAGGATGTGGTGTAGTTTGCCGGAAGCTGACTTAATATTTTGTCGATGCCTGGAATGTATGTCGTGCGACTGCCTCTCGGGATATGTCTGCATGACACCTTCTTAGCAATGTCTACGAAGAATTCAATGTTCGATGGGTCTGCTGGGGGATTTGCCAGAGCGCAATCAAGGTTTTCTGTGGAAGCGGGTCAGTCTGTCTTTATAGCGAAGTTGAAACTGCGCTTGAACGATGTCTTGTTTGTTTGGTGTGATTACGATCTTAGGATCGGCTCAGCTACAAACTTACGACCGGGAATTTATTTATTTATTTATTTATTTATTTTGGTATACATTTCAAACTGATCAGCAGCAGTGCTGAAAGGATTAGTGTACATTGAACATCAAAACATACATAGTATAAACAATACAATATAGCAATTGTTACATTCGAATTTGAATGAATTGGAACATTAATGTTAAGTACAAAATTTACATAAGTAAATCACTATAAAATAAACAAAGCTACACTACACAAATATCAGATCATTGTGCATAATTGCTAATCAACCACATTTACAACAATGAATTGTATACAGCAATTCATAGCTATATGGGCAATTCCATGATTAGGTGGACATGACCCCAACATTTCAAAGTGTCTTTTTCTTAAATTTTTTGGTTTTATATGATTAAAGACACATCAAAATTACTAGAAAGGTTATTTATTTTGCTTTGACTGTGGTAAAAGTGGGTTAAAATAGCAAATTTATATTGGTTATATTTTCCTGTGTTATTTCTAATGTAAGTTAAGAAAAAGTTGATTAAGCCATTATGAGCATGAAAATACACAAGACCTTACAAACTTATCATATTTATTTAGTGAGTACAATGCTCTAATAGATTTATCATGCAAAATTAAGAATCTGAGTTGCTTATTCCAACAGTGAGTGAAATTAAAAACCATTGGTATGCCATGTAACGTTACTAACCAAAACATGGATTTATTTTTCTATAGAGAGAATGCAATGCCTTATAATATTCCTACTTCAAATGTTTCTCTTCCAGGCAATGCTCTATCAAATTTAAGGAACAAATTTTACAAATATTATATGATGTATTAATTATAAGCAGTGAACATCTGTAACGTTACTAACCATGTAACGTTACTAACCAGTCTATGATACAGAGTGTAACGTTACTAACCATAACCACAGTGAAAGAGACACTTATAAGCTGGCCCTAATCAAAAGTGAGTGAAAGGATATGTAAAGTAAGACAAAAGAGGCCACTTTAGAACAATGGATGACCAATTTTTTTTTAAGTAATGTGAGTTATTCAACCATGTGCAGCATCCCATGTGTGCAGCATCTCATATCTATGGTCTATGCAAGAACATGTGCAGTATCTGATGTTCAGCGTGAGCAGTATTTTAGTGTAAACTCCTCATAAATCTTTCTCCTGGAAAGTAGTCATTGGAAAATATTGTTGACTCTACTTTGACGAGCAGCGACCTGTCTTTGGTAAGTTGAATTATTGTAGTAATTATAATCTTAATTATCATGTATACCCTATATCAAGGTATTTCGTTGTACTGAATACACTATGTACAGTTTACACTGATTAATGATAATGATATACATTGTATTTACAGTGAAAACTAATATGAGACCGGCTCCCAGAGAATGGGTGTAAAGTCGGGATGGGTCTTTAGTACTTAGAGCCTCAAAATCATAAAATCTTGTCTTTGGCTGAAATTTTTAACTTTATGGGATTTGATACTGACATGTTTCATCTACATTCTCTGAAAATGTCAGGTCCTTAATCAAATTTTTTATGCCGTAAATAATGATTTTTCTAAGCAACCTTCATTTCGGTTTCGACCAGAATCCGCGCTGGCTGATCATGATCGATTGTGAAACGAACGCGCCAGCTATGTGTGTGCGATTCGACCGTACCGCCGCGGGGAGCTGCAAGAAGAAAGCACTGTAGCTGTACAGTGATTGGTCAGACTAACCTGAATAGAGTTGTATTGTCCGTGTGTTGTACATTTCCGGGAAGCGTTCGCGGCATTTAACTTACTGTATAGTAAACGAGTAGTTGGTTTGTTTATAATTCTATGGGTACCGCATTGAATCGCGCTGGGCATGCCGCAAGTGTGCAGTGTGCGTGTGCAGCGTACCATATCATACGGTATCAAACTGCGCTTTTCTTTTGTCTACCGGTGGTACAGCGGCGGTATGGTGAATATGATGCGGTGGTTTATGGCGGTACGTACATGTACCGCGGATGTAATACATGCACATCAAAGGGCAGCACATGGGCTAGTTTGTCGATCAACTGAGACTTAGGGCTGAGGCTTTGTACAATTACGTAATACCAGCGAAAGCGTTACTGATTGGCCGATGAATAACAGTATGACTGCGCATGCATTATTTTGTTTGCTGATCGATTACGAAAAGCGGAAAGGTGAAAGCGAACCGTTCAACTTCTCGCTCGGTGTGTGAGAATGCTTTTCTGAATGGATGCAAAACTTTAGAAGCGATTTTCTCCGTTGTTTGACAAATCAAGGGGCTCTGGTCCATGTTATTAATTTGCGTTTTTCTAGCCTTCAAGAAACTCATACTTATCAAGTTGTATATCAATTTAAAGCTGAAATCCTAGAGAATCCAAAACACAAACAATCTCAATTTTGATATTCCCGACGAATTACCCAAAGAGACAGAGCCGGTCACATATATTGATATAAAACAAATATATTGTAATGGATTACATAAACTTACAAGTGTATATTTAATGTAATTACACTGTCCAGAGATGTTTATGTTTGTGTGTTTTTAGGGGTACATTATGATTAGCCATGTCGGTTGCCATGGAAACTTGTATGTAAAAAAAAAACATCTTTAATGATGAAGCACTTGCAAAAAGTAGTATTTTAATTTAGTGAAAACTTCTAAGGGATACAACAAGAATCTTAAAACCAATTTTGTGACTGAAATATTTTGACAGGTATACTATATTTGTAACAATTGTTTTATCTCATTTGTTTGTGTCATATGGGAACTTTCCAACACTCACAAATAAGTATTCTACTCTGCAATATGATGCAGAAAATGTTCATCTTAATTAATTACTACTTGCCTATCTTTTAGCAAGTAGTCTGCTGTGGAAGACTAGATCTAGGTTGTATCGTCTTTTCCAGTGGGCACTGGCATATTATGCTTATTGGTAGTAGTGTATGGATACGAAAAACCGATGTTTCGTGACTTGTAGATGGAGGAAATCGTTAGCCACTTGATTGTCACATTTAGCACTTTAATGTCGTCACTGTGGGTGATATAGATTCCGGTCTAATCTCCTCTTTCGTAAAGATAGTACTTCCATATTGGCGATGTGGTCGCTTGATAGCAAACTTCATACCCTTGACCTTGGGTCATGGATTGTCGCTGCCGCAGCCAGTCTTTTGGAGACATAGCACATCGCAGTTCATGTGTTTGCACATATGTGCAAGGACTTCCTCTTTGGCATCTGATATACCTTCAGCGTTCCATGATAGCATTGTCAGGGCCGGTCGTGATAGGGGACCCTCAGCGGGATGGCTCTGGGATGCTGCTTTATTATAGGTGCTTAATCTTAACATTAATCTAATTCTTGAATTAAAATACTGATCAAAAGCGAATAGCGGCTGTCGGTAATGATTTCTGCAACCACAACGAATTCACGACTCATCGTCGACTCCTGTACGAGCAGGTCAACCTGCTCGAGTCGAGTTCGTGTAGAGATCGTGTTGACGTCCAGTTGGTCTAGATGGTCTAGTACATATCGTATAGGGATCGTATATGCATCGGAGTGATCGAGTAGAGATCGAAGTTGTTGTCAAGTATACGTCGTGCAGAAGTCGTGAATGGTCGGATGTGAGTAACTAGTTTTAACATTTTAGCCTGCCACATTAATTGGAAGGGGGGTTTGATATGAATTATATTGAAAGGCAAATACCCCAATTAGCCCGCAGATAGGGGCGTACATACAATAGAGCCATATATGTGCACATCTCTCATATTACTTTATTACTGTTCATGAATTTGGTATCATTGGAAAGCTTAGTTCCCCCTTTTACATCGGTATGAGATATATTTTGGATATTTTATCATAGAATGTGCATTACATCCGAATATGGGGCAAAGTCAAAAGTGCCATGTTGCAAAATGCATTGATATTTTCAATATGATTTATCATGTCATTGGGAGAAAAGGAGCGATCAAGCATGACGTCAAAAGCGTATCATCATTTCCACTGAAGGATGGAATGATTTTGAAGTGGAC
>JBAMJV010013937.1:0-11522 GCA_037951105.1 Echinarachnius parma
TTAAATGAACAGCAATCCAGGAACGCTTTTAATAGAACCAAAAAAAATAGTAAAAATCAATGGGCAGTAGATGATATAATCCGACATCAATTTTCACTGTTTTCACTTGGTAAAAACAGCGACTTTTTTCTGTGAAACTATCACGCGTCATTCAGATGAAACTCTACAATGATCATTGTTCGTATAATTATGATTCAAGTCTCAAATATCACTTTTGGAAAGAAACAAATCTCATCAAGTGAATGGTGGATCACTTTGTAGTTTGTGTCTCCTGAATACTCCATAGGAGTTTTAATTGGAAGTATAGTTGGTTTTCATGGTCGAATAAATCATGGCTATTATGCTCTCCGGCATGGGCGTTGATACTTACGTAATACCCATTCATCGGGGGGGATGGATGAATGAATCATCCCCCCCTGATCAATGGGTATCAATGACAGATCGACGCCCGTGCTCTCCGTGGATTTGAGAAAGTATGCAATAATATTAGTTGATATTATCGTTGTGTGAGTTTGAACTGAAACCTGATGACCATGGGTAATAATAGTGCCAGAAGTATGTGTCACATTGTGACAGACATGGCCGGCTCTTTAACCCGTTCACTTCAAGATTCTGCAATCGCCATAGACTTTGTACATAGCCCACCCGGTTCCCATAAGCAACGGGTTAAGTGGCTACTATCAGTATTATTATTATTATTATTAGATTTAAGAAGTGAAGGGCTCATGGCTGCAGACCCTCCGATATGCACTGTATTCTTTCACCAGTTGTTCCTGTTGTTCAGACATAAGGCTTTATAATTGTCAAATTTAAGGCTAGTCTGTATGCATGCCACTTTGGTTTCATACGAACAAATGTATATTTAAAAATCATTTATAAAAATTAATTTGAAATATTCATTGGATGGAATGTTCATTCTACAAAGTCGGAACACAATAAATACTTAATATCACTCATGACTGACCTTTTTCTTCATATAAACCAAATCCAATGCACAATATGCCATTAGCATAATCGATGTGCTATATATTACACATATTGTAAACTCTACTCAATTTGACAAATGTGGTGATTTGTGTGGAATTTAATACACTAAAACAATATTCTTAATTTGAAACTGGATACAAAACTTTGACTAAAATAAAACTTTTTAAAAAGGTGCCGCTTTCTTGATTCCTAATATAAAGATAAAGTAAAGATATTTGGGGTACCATAATTTTTTTATATTTTACAATGGGCTTTATGATTTAATAAGAATATATGAAATGGACGTTTGGCACGAAAGAGCTATAACACAGGATATGACAAGCAGAATAAAATATGAATTCGAATCTTGAAAGAATTGTGTTTCATATGCCTTCCGACATCTTCTCTCTTCTTTTTTTTCTTCAAGAAATAGTAAATCTTTTTTCGGTACTGACAGGAGAAAAACATTTAAAAATCAACTTGATTCTTTTTATTTTAACTTTTAAATATTGTTAGATCAATATTTGTTTTTGTTTTATATAAAAAGTCCCAGTATACTATACTTGTAACAAATCTAATGGTATACATTTCATATATTGAAGGCAATGGACATGCATATACATGTAAATAACTGATCCAATAGTCAATACTAATACTAGTTCATTGGCAATAAGGAAAGACTAATCACACACAATTGAGTTTTTTCCTTATGCACGGAACATAATCTATGTACATTACAGATACAAGAGTACAGAAAGGCACTAATTATAGGTCGCTACATGAATAATAGATATATATGTATATAATATATTGCACTTATTGTAGACCTGACTCGGGCTGACAATGATGAACTGCAAAAAGCTAAATATCAACTCATTTTGGCAACGTGTAATACAAGACGCATATAAATCCTATATACTTTATATTAAAAAAAGCTTCACAATTTGTGCTAGGGCATTTGTACACATAACTATACAAACTAGATGGATCTTCGACTGCGCGCAGTCGAAAATGATGCCTCCGCCATAACGCAATTTATTCATATCAAGCCCAGATCAACATGTACACAGAATTAATTCTGTCAACTCAATTTTGATGGTACTCTGTCTTTTAGATCTTGACGTATCACAATTATGAGCTATAAGTGACCTTGACCTTTGCCCTCATGACCCCAAAATCTAATGACTACAATTGTTCCCTAAGATACATTCAGGTATCAAGTTGGATTGAAATCTGATATTCAGTTCTTGAGATTTCCAATCTCAAGCTACTTTTACATATAATGAGCCCTGAGACCTTTGACCTCATGACCCCCAAAATCTAATCAGTTCATTGGCTCTCCAAGGAACATACATGTACCAAGTTTGGTCAGAATCTGTCAATCCCTTCTTGAGATAACGAGATCACGAGTTATTTTTGCATATATAATGAGCTCTGTGACCTTTGACCTTTGACCTCATGACCCCAAAATCGAATCAGATCATCGGCCCCCCAAGATACATACATGTACAAAGTTTGGTCAGAATATGTCAATCCCTTCTTGAGATAACGCGATCACGAGCTATTTTTGCATATATGAGCTCTGTGACCTTTGACCTTTGACCTCATGACCCCAAAATCTAATCAGATCATTGGCACCCCAAGATACACACATGACCCAAGTTTGGTGAAAATCCGTCAATCGGTTCTTGAGATAACGCGATCACGAGAACGGGACGTACGTACGGACGGACGGATGGACGTACGGATGGACGTACGGACGGACGGACAACCCGAAAACATAATGCCTCCGGCTACTTCGTTGCGGAGGCATAAAAATGTTATATAAACTCATTTTTAACTGACATAGAAAACAAAAAAAAGCAATACAAACATTTGATTATTTTGTAAATGCTATCATAATGCAACATTAGTTATTACCATTCCTATAACTATTTAGCAAACAAAAACATGATGTCACCCATCACCCCTATTTACCAATAAAATTACTTCACCCCTTTCACATCACACAGGGTAGTTACTTTGGTGTAAAATTACACTATTTCAGCTTTCATCACAAATCGTTACAATAATCTAGATGTGTTTTCAGGCTGTTATTACAATTGTACAATCACGATGTTCAATCACTGTACAATCATAAAATCTGAATGCCAAACTAACACTTCTCTAAAGAAAATGTGTAAAGTGCATTCATTTTGTTTGTATTTATCTACTCAGAAAGGTTATTGTCAACTTGAAAATTGTGATTTATATATATCACCATATCAATACTTATAAAACAATACAAAGTTTTAAAAAACATATACTTTTCCCCTTAAAATATCTGTAAAAAAAAAAAACCACAGATGAATGTCAATTATAATCCATACATTTTGTACAACTTATACATCATTGGAAATTCAAATCCTTAAATGTTATCAAAATATAAAGATACTTAGTTTTAAGTATAACTGCACAAGTTGTAGACCTTTCATCTGACAACATTGATAGTAAGACATGTCTAGATTTATCAAGATGTTAAATCACATTACATACATTATCAGCAAACAACCACAATAAAACTGACTGTGTTCAAATAAAAACAATAAACGGGTGGTTGAGGCCTGAAAAAAAGATATAACTCGATAGTATGGGATGTCATAATTACAGATTGCAGGCAATACTTTCATCTTTGCGCAGTGTATTTATTTGTCCCACAAGACCATAATCGTTGCGATTGATGATTATTCCTGAAGATTAACAACATTATAACAATATGTGACCAGCTATAGCCTGCACTTGTCGGTAAAAATCAAAATGTAGATTTTCATACCAGTAGAAAGGCCTCATCACAAGCTTTCATTTGATGGTTTGTTCTAACTAATTGGTCAATAATTGGTGAAGATATGATTGTTTCAATTTTACAATCATAAGTGAACTTAAAGTGCCCATTTCTTCAAAACATGAATTACAGACAAATGCCGGTCACATATAAGTGAATGAAATGTCTACCTTAAAAACAAAGGCAAAAGTATGGTACTAGTTGGAAGCTGTCCAGGAATCCAAATACGTCTGAATAAGTTTAGTAATAATTGGACGGCGCTGTCTTCATGAATGGAAAAATCTATTCTCATCTTTTAACGCTGTAGTAATGATGGTTGCATCAAGTTATCAAATCTATTCTCATCTTATAACGCTGTAGTAAATGATGGTTGCATCAAGTTATTACTTGACATTGTGGCACACATGGTAGACTTTCAATCTGACAACAATGTTAGGAATGATTTCAAGTAGGTTTTAAAAATGAGGCATATTATACCAAAATGATGTCACTTTATGAATACTTGTAGACCTTTGATCTGACAATGGCATCAATGATTTTGAAAATTGAGGTATCAAATTTTAAGTATTACACGTGTTGTAGCTCTTCGGTCTGACAACACAATGAATAAATGATTGTGAGAAAAGAAGATAAAATAATTTAGTAAAATGCCCCTTTAAAACAAATCTACAGTGTACAAATGTACATCGAGCACAGGGCGAAATAGCCCTCAAAAGGGCCTACAATTGCACCAAGATATTGAAAGAGCCCCTCAAAATTGGCGAAGAGTGCAATGGAAAACAATTTTAGAATTGCTTATTTAATGCTCCAAAAATGTATTTTCCTGGTGACATGATTCTGTCCATGTT
This sequence comes from Echinarachnius parma, assembly GCA_037951105.1. NCBI lineage: Eukaryota > Metazoa > Echinodermata > Echinoidea > Clypeasteroida > Echinarachniidae > Echinarachnius > Echinarachnius parma. Next base: position 4,636 of record JBAMJV010013937.1, read on the forward strand.
TATTTCCATTGTGTGTCTCATTGAATTGTAACTGAAAGTCTTCATGAATGGAAAAATCTATTCTAATCTTTTAACGCTGTAGTAATGATGGTTGCTTCATGTTATTACTTGACATTGTGGCACACATGGTAGACTTTTAATCTGACAACAATGTTAGGAATGATTTCAAGTAGGTTTTAAAAATGAGGCATATTATACCAAAATGATGTCACTTTATGAATACTTTATAGATTGTAGACCTTTGATCTGACAATGGCATCAATGATTTTGAAAATCGAGGTATCAAATTTTAAGTATTACACGTGTTGTAGCTCTTCGGTCTGACAACACAATGAATAAATGATTGTGAGAAAAGAAGATAAAATAATTTAGTAAAATGCCCCTTTAAAACTAATCTACAGCACTAATCGAGCACAGGGCGAAATAGCCCTCAAAAGGGCCTACAATTGCACCAAGATATTAAAAGAGCCCCTCAAAATTGGCGAAGAGTGCAATAGAAAACAATTTTAGAATTTCTTATTTAATGCTCCAAAAATTGACATGATTCTGTCCATGTTTATTTCCATTGTGTGTCTCATTGAATTGTAACTGATTGTATTCAGTCAAAGTTCAATTTTATACATGGAACAACTCATAACAAGAATAAGAATAAGTTTGTAAATGCATGGTTGATAAAACTAGAGTCCATATCACTCATTAGCACATTACAATACTGTTTTGTGTCGCAGACAATGCACAAACAATGCAAAGGTTGCATGTATTGTTGACATGCCAACACAAGCATTGTCTATGCACTCTGTGCGACAAGGAAATTGTGTGCATGGCATGTAAATGTAGATGTGTCCAATATACTACATCTGTGATATATTGAGAGTGATACTAATAATGTCAACATATGTAATATAACTGTATAACTCCACGCAAAGAACAGTACTTAAAAATTGATAAAAACAATTTTTTTAAAGGATTATCAAATAAGGTTGATCACGGCATGAATATAAAAAATAAAGTAAAATCCTGTAAAAAAAAATTCTGGTGCCCCATCCCTTCCCCCCCCCCCCCCCCCCCAGTCCCCCAACCCATATTTTTACAATGACATCACTGGATTCCATGCCCCTCTTCAGATTGTTGCTGTGGCAACGGCGGAGTTTGTGGATAATGGGGTCGGCTTGCCATGTAGTCTTCCTCCAGTCGCATGTATTCCATCCGTCCCAGCTTACGCATTATCCAGCACTGTGTGAGATAAAGTTAAAACATCAATGTAACACGACTAGCCTTTATTTATCTAGAAATTCTATTCCGAGGCACATTATACTGTACAGTATATTATTTCCCTGGCTGTAGCCAAGCTGCCTGCCTTGCAGGCGCGGTAAGCATTTCAAGGAATTAATCTCTGCAAGGTAGGTACCCATTTACTACACCTGGGTTGAGAGGAGGAAGTGTGGATTAAGTGTCTTGCAGAAGGAGGATACATGTGCCACAGTTGGGAATCGAACTCACGACCCTCATATTGACAGATGAAGGCCCGAACCAATATACCACGACACTCCCACATCACCCCCCCCCCCCCCCCAAAAAAATCCTGATCAAGGGAAAACTGTTTTAACGAGTCAATAACGCATATACTGTTTGTACGCACCGTGGGCGATGTTTATCTATGATTGAAATCTGACATTCAGTTCTTAAGATTTTGCCATTACAAGCTATTTTTGCATGTATTTATTGAGTCCTGTGACCTTGACCTTTGACCTCATGACCCCAAAATTGTACGGCTTCATTGGCTCCTTAAGATACATTCACATACCAATTTTGATTGTAATTTGACATTCGGTTCTTGAGATTTTGCCATTACAAGCTATTTTTGCATATATATATATATTGTGCCCTGTGACCTTGACCTTTGACCTCATGACCCCCAAAATCTAATCAGATCATTGTCTCCCCAATATGTATACTCATACGAAGTTTGAAATTGATCCGTCAACCGGTTTGAAAACATCATGCCTCCAGCCACTTCGTTGGCGGAGGCATAATTACTAATGAAAACCTAAAGTGACACAAGCCCAAAATCACAATAGAAATGGACAGATCTTAATAAACAGACAGTAAAAAAGACATCACTCGAATTGCCATTATTTTCTTTGAGTAACTGCAAACAAAAAGATTTCACACATTTCTTTGTCTTTAATTGAATTAAGAAGTGATTAAAATTACCTTCATCTTGTGCAACTGCTCAACTCCGATTGCCTGGGTGGACAAAGCAAAATGAAGAAAGAAAGTTTATGTAAAAGGAAATACATTTTAGCAAAATATATATTAAAGCACGAGGGGGGAAATTCAAATATATGTCAAAAACATATATTAAATTACATTAAAACAATTTCTAAAATTTAAAATTTCTCTACTGATTAAAGTTCAGGAATATTTGGCAAATGTCAAAAAGTATTTCAGCATATTTCAGCGTTCCGGAACTCTTTTTCAATTCAACCATGAATATCTCCTTTATTAGGGAGACATTTGAAAAATCACGCAAAACCCACTTCATTCTTCAGTGAACTGAAGCTTGACAACATGATACAAGAGAAATTTGAAAGCTTCAAGTGATTTTGGTGGAATTTTACAAAGTTAATGGATCACTTTAATAAAGCAACAGCTACTTACCAGATAGCCAACAAATGTCACATAGAGGATGCCCAGAATACTCATCAGGAAGTAGCCCCACCAAGGACTGTTCGCAATTTCCTGGATTTTAAAAAAACACGAAGGAAAAAAAATGTTATGATATATTTATATACATGTATCTCTAGAACAAACACATTCTTTAACAATTGTGGATCAGAATCTGATTTGCAACAAACAGTGCAGTTTTTAAAATCCATATGGTATCACCCTCTGCAACACAATTTGTAAATAGCAACAAAAATATATTGCATTGCTTTGTACATATATTCCCGTTTTCTGATGATTCAACAAATATTTCCTGTACAAGAATTCATACAAGAATACAAATTCCGTAAACAAATTTCTAGTGATAATTTCCCCACTATTCATTTTTAATAAAACAACAAACAACATTTCTTAACCTAGCCAAAACCATAACACTAACCTAAACCCTTTCTCTCACTGAAATGATTTTTGCTGGAACAAATATCATGTCACCATAACAAAAAGTAAAAGCTCTTGCAAGCGATGTAGTCCGACCTCGAGGCCCTTATAAAGCCGACACAGACACAGACTTAGACCCGAGGTCGATTGTAAAACAAATGGTAAGATGTTTGATGGTGGCCTAGGCCGCACAAATGGTGAACTTGATTACAACACTGATTATTCTTGCTACTTACTGCAAACACCAGGTAGAAGTTAACACCCATGACGATCACTGCTAGACACCACACGATGGCTTTGGTCAAGCTGGAAAAGAAGTTACAATTGGATGATCAATTTAGACAATGTTTTTCATAGATTATATCTAAACAATTTTCATAACGCATGACAATGATATGCACACCTTTAAAACAGGAAAGCTTGGTAAGTCAGTTCAAATGTCCCAAGTTTTCGCTACTAGCAGAATCTTAAAGAAATCTCTAAGAGCCTTCCTACATAGGAAGTATTGGAGAGGCAAGTTAACAAACAATGTGAGACAGGTTCAACAAAATTGCTTAAAGTGATCCATTATCTCCATAAGATTTGTCCAAAAGCGATATTTGAGACTTCAATCATATACCAATATCATTGTAAGATTCTTCTAAATGATGTGTGAAAGTTTCATACAGAAAGGACACTTCTTACCTAGTGAAAAAGTGACAATTGATATCAGATTTTATCACCTTATACATAGTGCATGCCAATTGATTTTGACTACAATTGAATGAAAAGTGTTCCGGAACACTTTTCATGCAATTATAAATTATATCAATAGTTGGGGATCTATTTGAAAAATCAACACCCAGTTCATTCTTCTGTTACCATTTGCCAAAGTGCCCAACAACAAGGTACAAGAGAAGTGTGAAAGCTCCAAGTGAATTTGGTTGAATTTGACGAAGTTAATGGATCACTTTAACACTGACAAGATTCTTATTCAAATCAAATCAAATCATAATTCTTAAATTGGGACTATGGAATCACATCAGTTCTCAACTTCATCAACGTTCTGGCCACACATATGTGACACCAGTTGAGACAGGGTCAAAGGAATTTTTCAACACTGATAAACTTCTTATTTCATATCAAATCATAAGAGTTACTAAGAAATCACTTCAGTTCTGCAGGGAAAATGACCAGTAATTTCCTTATAAATGTTTCACATTATTTTTTTCCGGCCAGTAAATTTGCTGAGGGCCTTGCCTACCTAGAGTTCTTGAAATTTCCCATCAGCCTCTCCTGACTGGTGAAGTAGAGTATCGGAAGGAGCGCGAACGGAAGCTGAATGCTCTGGATCACGTTGATCACCGTGTTGAGCTCGTCTAGCGCCGAAAAGGCTAGCGTGGCGACCAAGATGGTGGGTACCATGGCGATGGAACGGGTCAGCAGGATACGCTTCCACTTCGGCCATCGAATACCAAGGAAGCCCTTGCAAGAAAAACATGAATAAATATTTTGTTATGAATAAACAGTCAAACTTTCATAGCAGCCAAATTGCCTATATGTTGTGTGTAGCCCTGTAAAAAAAAGCAGTGCTATGAAACCTAGCAACAGAGGTCACCCGTCTACAGTGGCCACTTTTCTTGTTTCCTTATGGCTGACTGTATAATAGTAATAGGAAGACCGTACAGGTAAAAAGTAAAGAAAATAAAAGAAGAGGGGACTAGAGGGGATGCAGCCCCCCCCCCCCCCCCCCCCTCCCCCAAAATAACAATAAATAAGTAAATCAATAAATAAGTAAATCAATAAATAAATTAATAAATTAATTAATTAATACAATAAATTAAATAAGTTAAATAAATTAATAAAATAGTTAAATACAACAAATAAAATATAAATAACAAATAATCTTTTTTTTATAGAAAAAGTTTCGGATGAAGAAAGATTATCTTGTACGCCTATCCATTAGATGTGATCATAGTAACGACGGGAAAAGGGGAACAAAAGGGATTAAATATTTGTCACTAAGTACAGCAATTGAAATTATTGAACAGCAATAATTTGATATAAAATGAGTTTAAAAAAAAAAAATTTCTATCAATATATAAGAATGATGTGACTTTGATCTTCTTACCTCCATCACAAATTGACCAGCATAGGTGCCCTGTAAAATAATCAAATATATCATTCAAATTGAATACAAGTCGGAAATCCTCAAAATTGCTGTTTCATTTTTATACTTATTTATTAGAGCATCACTAACATTTGAAAGGATATAGGACAATAAAGCAACTCTTTAAATGTGTAGTCATCTTGAAACAAATGACTTAATTTAAATAAAACTTATGTCCAATCAAATAAACAGGACAGGGACTGAAGAACACTTAATTCCTAATGGCCTGATACTACAAAATTACTGGCAAAACTGATTATCCTGGTATGAAAATCAATTTATGATTTGGCAAAAGAGCATAACATGTAAAGCTTCAACGAAGCCATTTTTCTCTATGATCAATATTCTCTTAATAGTTTAGCCAACATAAATCAGTTTATAACGACATTTGCATAGAATATTCTGCACACATAGACAATCATATTGACAAAAATGTATGACCTATCCATCCTACAAATGATTTTGCACATGACAGGATGTAAGTTAGGATGTTCTAGTTCACGAGATTCATACAGCGCAACAATGTATCGCAGTAAGAAACTTCATACCTTCTTGAGGAATGAAAGGTATGATTCGTGCGATGCTTACCGTCATAGTTGAGCTCTGTCCTGCAGCCAGCAGGCCGATCCCCCAGATAATCTTCATTGCATTACCATAGGTCTCCTTAATCCAAGGGCCCTGATCAACGAAATAGAACAATATTTGTCAGACCAATACTTGTTGGCATCTATCCAGAAGCCCTGATAAATCTCAACATATCTGTCAGTAAAGAGCATTTCTAAGCTTTGCTTTTGAGATATGTATTTACAAAATCTAGCAGCTAGCAGACTTATTGCATTACCATAGGTCTTGTCTATCCAAACATCAACACAAGGGAACCATGTTTGTCAATAAAAAAAAGCACTTCTTAGCTTTTGAGATATTGGCTTATTAATCTGGCAGTCCAGCAGGCTGGCCAATACCCCAGATAATCTTCATTGCATTACCATATGTCTCGAAACCCCTAGATCAAATTGGATGAAATCAAAACATCAATGTCCATTGACCAAACATATCATTTTAATCAAATAACGACAAAAACCAAACACAAACGTATCTTTATTGAGCAGGCAATATACAAGTAGTAGTACCCAAATATCTGTAATGTGCAGGTACTGCACATCTACCGTACTGACCGGCGTAATCGCCGCAGCCGCGTAAACGCCGCATGCCGACTTTGAGCAACATAATTTGAAAAAAATTTAAAACGGGTGCAAAAACGGCCAGAAAAGATCATGGGAGATTCCCGAAACGGTAAAATTCTCCAGTGATCACGAAATGAAAAGTTCTTTGTAAGCAATCAGTGATATAACAAAGATGCTCGGAAGCGCAACCAAAAGCCCCCAAAATTCCACCGATAATCCCATCGAAAGTCCATGCATGCACTGTAACATGCATGCAACCAATAACACACTGCCAAAGGCCGGCTTGCATGCATTTTACCGACTAATAAAAGTCAAATTTTGACTATCGCCGCGTATTCGCCGCATCCCGACTTTGCGTTTTATTTTAAAGGAAAAAGTATGCGGCGATTACGCCGGTCAGTACGGTAAATAGTTACTTCATTGGCAATCTATCTTCCAGTTTACATTCG
>JBAMJV010013938.1:0-18508 GCA_037951105.1 Echinarachnius parma
GTGTTTATGCCGAATTATCACGAAAGCCATATTAATGATGGATGGGCTTAAGCTTAACTTTATACATCGTAGCACCGCTAGTAATCATTGGCCCACGTGAAGTAATGCATGTCTGTAAAATTTCACTTGTTCGGGGCAAAGTGGTTGGGGCATAGTGGAATGCATTTAACGTGAATGATTGTGTCGGTCATGCGATTATTGTGTTACATTTAAGAATTAGAACGAACGAGACCATGAAAATTCAAGTTTTTCACACTGAACACCATTACTACTCCATTCTCCGTTTAAATTAAAACAGGACATTCAAATCTATGGACAATGTGTAAGGTCATATAGTGCAACGATTCACCAGGAGGTAAATGAGGAAGCGTTTCACTTTGCCCCGTTCCGTGTTTCACTTTGCCCGGAGGTCCGGGGCAAAATCGATTTTTAATATTTTGTTCAAGTTCATAGCATTTAATAAAACGGATTATTTGAGAAACATTGTTAGTGTCATTTGTTAGTGGTAGTCCTAAGGTAAAAGTATAAACCAAATGTTTTGCTTTACTTTGCTTTGTAATCCTGTTCTGGTTGTTCCAATTTTTTGGGTCCACTTTGCCCCGGGTTCCCCTACATGTATGTTAACATGGGCAAAAAGCGATAAAGGGTTGAGGAAATGTGTATTTCTTTGATCTGATATCCGGCTTATATATATCCCCACTGAGTGATGTGTGAAAATGTCATGGTAAATGATTGTCATCTGACCGAGTAATGAGCAAAAATGCAAAGTGATATCCACTACTGTAACTCATTGCACTGACTTTGTACACGGTTAAAATTCTCCACTAGAGATTTCCAATCCGAACAGTTCGATCATAAGTTGAGTTTTGGTAGAGAGAATACAGTTTTGGTCAAACTGAATTTGAGTAACCAAAACCTGCACCATTACATTACAAACTGATAGTTATAACTCCACCATGCTCGAAAGGTATACACAAATTACAAACGACTAAGTAAAAAGCCTGTTATCATTTTGTTTAAAGCCCACAAGAGGGCGATATTTAAAAACGCATTGGTTTCAACCGTTTTATATACAAAATTGTGCATGTGATGTTTTGCTAAAATAATTAATAAATAGAGAGATCATCAACAATTATTCCCAAACTTCCTTGTAAACGTTTGAAAAAGTGTAAGCATTTTATTTGCTTTTCTTTAATCATCGAATAAATGTGGGATGTATAAATGTATTGATATTTCAGATCTGAACCGATTTTGATCAAATAAAGTTCACTCTGTCATTAAAATTGGATGCTCTTTCAGAGTTGACACTCAGTTTTCAATTTCCTCACAAAAAATAATTTCTTGAAGCGCCCTCTATACCAAAACTCAACTATCCCATTAACTTTATTTTCGTGTGTATATTTAGAATGACTTTCAATATATATTTCTCCATTATATAAGCCTGCTTATTTAGTATAGAGTGGAACTTTTGTATATTGAAAATAGAATAATCAATTAAAGTGATGCCTGTAAAGTGTCTAACTCCACGAAAATTACTTGGAGCTTCCTCGTTTCTCTTCTACCGTGTTATTTAGATTATGGTAAGAGAAGAATAAAATAGGGTTAGATTTTTTCAAATGCCCCTTTAGTATGACGATATCTATCATTCAGCTCAAAAGCGTTAATTAACGGTCATAAACCTCATAAACGTCCGTTGTAAAAGCTGACGCATATTTTCGCTTTTTTAACCAGGAAAGCAGTGTTCTTTTTCAATGAAACTTTTACACATCATTCGGACATATCTTACAATGATTTTGGTACAGGATTTAAGTCTCAAATGGGCAATATCTGACACTTTACAGGTGCACCTTTAATGAGTCATGCAAATAGTATATTATGCATGTCATACGGTACAGACCAAAGATCAACGAGAAGAAAATTAAGTAGTTTGAAGTACCATTTTGTGGGGATAATTGCATTCTAAAAGTAAACATTTAGCCGGCAAAGGGTGCTAGATCGAGGGATTTAATGACTGTGTTGGCAAATAAATGATTGTAAAATTAATACATCCTTTTTATTCAGTCTATATAATGAAAATATGCCAAGTCACTCGCATGATATTAGTCAGCTAATATATAGACTACGTGTAAACATGGGCGTTTTCTAATGGGGCTGATGTCAACCTTCTCACCGGTAAATTGCCACTTGATCTACAACCATTTGGTCTATTCACATTTGGTCTACTAGAAAATTATTAATCTGGCGACTTAATTATGATTATGGATTATGATTAGGGTAAGGGTTGTGGATTAGGGTTAGGGTTAGGGTAAGGTTTAGGGTTAGGGTTAGAGTTTTGGAGGCATCAGGTAGTAGACCAAAATGGGAACTAGACCAACTGAGATTAGACCAAGTGAACATAAACCTTTTCACCTAACAAGCAAAAAAAAACACACAAAAAAAACAATGAAGTCTTCGCCTCTTTGATGCCCGAAGAAAATGATATTGGTTTAGTCCAAAAATAACACAGATTTGCCCGAAAATCTTGACATGACTTTGCCCGTTATAGTGTAACATGTGTCTACCCGAATATAACATCAGTTTGCCCGAGTATGACATGTTTTGCCCAATTTTGAGGTGCTTTTTGCCAAAATATGGCCGTTTTAAAAACTCATGCAGGTACTTTTCGTGTGTTTTGGGGGGTCGTTTTTTTGGGGGGGGTTTACTTTGTTATGTATTGGGTTTAGAGCCATGTAGAGTTCATCACCCATCAAATTATAGTTATATTTTTCTTCGTACTCTTGTATTGCATTGTATTGTATTGTATTGTATTGTATTGTATTGTATTAAATATTATCATGCAGTAATCATAACTGTTAATACTTGTTTAATTTCTATGATGTGTCATAAAAACGAATTGAATGAAGAAATACAAAAAGTTTGTGTGTATGTGTGTGTGTGTGTGTGTGTGTGTGTGTGTGTGTGTGTGTGTGTGTGTGTGTGTGTGTGTGTGTGTGTGTGTGTGTGTGTGTGTGTGTGTGTGTGTGTGTGTGTGTGTGTGTGTGTGTGTGTGTGTGTGTGTGTGTGTGTGTGTGTGTGTGTGTGTGTGCACTTGTAATAGGTGTAAACCGGGGACAGTTGTGGGATACACACCTTCTAATCGGGGATAAATGGTAAATCGGGGATATCCCCGATTTTCAAAATGTATTAAAAGGACTTTGGAAATGAATACATTAGATGATATAGTCCCCTCTTTGTTTACGGTCTTTTAGTGATATTCCCCAATTCACATTACTGGTACGTTCTTGACTTACATCTTATATAGTGTAACCCATTCTCACTGGGAAAATTGTTATTTAAACACATTTCTTCAGTTTAGCGGTAAAATGTTTATAGCTGTACGTTACACCTGTGTGTCCTCAGCATCCCCAGTTGGAATGTGAAATACTCTAATTGAAAACGTTATATTTTCAATATATTCGGTCCATTTCCTAAAAAACGAAGCAAATATAATCTAAAGCTACTTGAAATACTGTTATTGGACCTTTCCTGAACATGTCCCCTTTTGAGGGTATAAAACACCTATCCCAAATTTCCACCAACTACAATTATGTGTGTATGTGTATGTGGGGTGCCCAGAGGGCCAATGTTGGAAGTATCTGCATGACATTATGTTTTAATGTGTAGAGAAATTATTACAAAGTAAATAGATGTTGGGGAAACTGTCCCTTAAATGTCGCAAAATGCTAAACATGTGCACCTGAAAATGCACCTTTTTGTGATTTTTCTTTTGAAGTGACCTTTAGCATGTTTAGTGCGATGAGGAACACGTCGACGCCGCCGTACATATCTGAGAAATATCCTTTCGACGTCATATTGGGATTGACCCCGGGCAAATACCCCTATACTATTGGTCTCGCCACTGCATGACAAAGCAAAACACTGATTTTGAATAATTATACACTTCTTTAAAGCATGTAAAGGGATTGAGAAAATATGTTGCCATATGCATACAATTGCAACTTTGGTACAATGCGTATTACTTTTAGTTTAACATGTCCACTGTCGCTGTGATGTGAAACGAAGAGGATATTTGAAAAGTGTTTTTAAATGATTAAAACTAGTATATAAGCGGAAAGTGGCAAAGGGTGAAGGACTTGAGTAGGAACCACGGGAGATGCATGTTACTTTGATCGATTCAAACGAAGTTACTCGATCCCTTTAATAAAAAGATTACCTAATTGAGTGTAAACTATCTATGGCTGGTATAGACACAGAATAGGTCTAGGCCAATGTCCAATGTTTTCACGACATGTTGACTATGTGACTGTGCGATATCGGATGGATAGTGCGAAAGTTACGTTTCATATATCATATCATTATTCTACTATAGTTGTTGGGGCAAGAAAGTAACAGCGGTTGCTGCATCCTTTAATAAGGAAAGAAACTATAATTCATATTAGTTTGTGATCAGGTTCACATTAGTTGTGCATCGGGTAAAATACTTGTCTATAAACTGCTTAAACATGTCGGTCAAGCTCTACGTGGATTTTAAGTCGCAACCATGTCGAGCCCTTGGCATGTTCCTGAAGAATTCGGACATCCCCTTCGAGTTCAAGTTCATAAGTTTCAGTGATGGTAAGTATGTAACACAACATTCAGGAATATAGTACAAAGAAATATTGTGGGGGAGAGTGAGAAACAACGTGTAGTCGATTTTAAGGAACTTTGTTGGCATGTACAGAGAGTGATGAATGGTTGGTATAATGACTTGTAGTTTTGTGATCTGATATATCCACTGATTATTGTGCGGAAAAATTCAGGTTAAATGGATGTTATTATGGCCAAGTATAATGAGCGACAATGCAAAGTGATATTTGCTAGCCCAGCACTGACTTTGTACACCGTTATGACTATCCAGTGGATAATTAAAAAAATCCGAACTCTGCAATAGAAATGGAAATTCGAAAAACCGAAAGCTGTTCCATGTTTCTATTGGCAATACGAATACAACAAGGTTTGAGAGAACCACTAGATTTCTAATGAAGTTTTGAGGATTTGGACAATGTTACTAAATCCTTTTAAGGCTAAATTGTGTTCTGCACAATATACCATGGCATCTTGTAAGGTCTGAGCCTCCTATGATATACGATATTTGTTATCAAATAGGTTACATTGGCTCTTGTAATGGCTTTCAAGCTATACAAATGATTATCCCCGAAGTGCAAAAAGTGACCTTGTGCCCTATAGACAAGTAACCTCTATCATGTCTATAGTTCACATTTGGTGGCCACTATCATGACTATAGGCAGGTTGGCTGCTATAGACTATTAGCCACTAGTAGCTCTTGTCCAAGGAGATGGACAGTATTAACCAAAGTAAAACAGATCAATCATCTATCCTCTTCCTCATCATCGTCTTCATCATCGCCATTATCATCATCATCATCATTATCATCATCATTAACCTCATCATAGTCATTACCATCATTATCAATATCATCGTCATCAGCATCAACATCATCATCCTCTTCATCATAATCATCCTCATCAGCATCGTCATCATCGGAATCATCGTCATCAACCTCATCCTCATCCTCGTCATGATCGTCATCGGCATCATAATTATCATCATCATCATCATCGTCATCATCAACAACATCATCATCGTCATCATCATAATCCTGCTCCTCATCATCGTCATCATCGTCATCATCGTCATTATCACCACCATCATCATCATTATCAACAAAGAAATATTTTGTCATTATGACAAATTTCTTAGGTGGCATTAGGGACATTTTGGCCAAAATTTTGCGAAATTTTGGCCAATTCATTGCAAGTCAGGAAATATGCACTTTCGAACCAATCAGATTTGCGCATTATTCTAGTCATAATTATGATCTGGCTTGCAATTAACTGCAATCGGCTGCAACTCTTTCCGCGCTGGTCAGACCCACTTTGAAAATTAAGCCAATTGTTTACCTTATACAAAATAATGCCTTCATTTTTCTATCTTTGTTTCTGTCCAGGCGAACACATGAAGCCGGAGTACATCAGCGACTTCCCGCGACACAAAGTCCCCGGGATGTCGGATGGGGATTATCATTTGGGAGAAACGTAAGTACTGAAGCCTCGAGAAAGAGTTGATAAGTATTATGTTATGTCATTATTGTTTTTCTATCCCATCTTCTGACGTCCATTAAGTTTGCGGGAAAGTTCCCGGCCGACCATTCATGGTGCCCCATCGAACTGAATGCTCGAGGAGAGAGTTGATAATAAGATGTCATATCACCATCAAGAGTTCTTGAATATGTTCTAGGTTATCATGTCCTTCATTATTTATCTCATCTCATAACGGAGTGGCTATATTTCGCTATCTGATGTCAAATTGTTTGCGGGAAAGATCCCGGACTATTGGTATCCGACCGAACTGAAGGCTCGGGGTGAGTTGAAGTACTGTCACCACTCACCATCAATAGTTCTTTAATATGCTTAACGTTCCTGTCATTATTGTGTATCTATTCCATCGTATTACAGGATGGCTATATTTCGCTATCTGACGTCCAAGTTTGCGGGACAGTTCCCGGACCATTGGTACCCCGCCGACCTGAAGGCTCGTGGGCGGGTTGACGAGTACATGGCATATCATCACGTGGGGGTCAGAGAAAAGTGCTTAGCAGTCTTTTTGCCAGAGGTTCGTATATAACCCTGTCAACGTTAGGTTGACAGCTATTAACTCGCTTACCAGACACCCCCCCCCCCCCCCCTCTCCCTTACTCCCTTCATCTTGTGGGACCCCAAGGATGAACAGCGGTTTTGTCTTTTTTATTCTGCTGAATTGGGTCGAGCCCCGTTGCACTTCATTGCTGTATTTATTGTTGTTATTTCGGAAATAAACAAACAAACAAACAATCCCCGCCTTCTTCCCCCTCTCCCTCCATCTCCATCTCCTTTCCTTTTCTTACATCATAATACCAACAGGACCACTAAGATTTGAATACGCAAGGCCTACATAGAGGAGTATTTTAAGCAGAACAAACTTTACGAACCAGGAAAGATACATATTTTATGACTTATGGGGTTGGGATATAGGCCTATTCGAACCATAAAATGTTCACAATAACACCGTAAAGTACACTGTAAAGTTATTTCACAAGCACGAATATCGACTTAAGCACCGATTTTGAGTGATTAACGTCCCCTGGAATCGATGCTTAAATCGAATGTACTGCTCCCTGGTCATGCTTTATGGTCACGTTTATCTTTACCTCATGTATGGTATATAGGTCATCTTGCCTGTGCGGGACGGCAAATACACCTCGGAAGAGCAATTGAAGCCCAAACTGGATGACCTGTCTGAGGCTCTTGACCAGTTCGAGAGCTTCTACCTCAAGGAAGACTACATCTGTGGCGATGAAATCTCGTTTGCTGATGTCCTGGCTGTTAGTGAGGTAAGACAATTTGGAAAACGTCATCATTACAATCATCACCATCATCACCATCGTCATCATCATCATCATCATCATCACGATCACCATCATCATCATCATCATCATCATCATCATCATCATCATCATCATCATCATCATCACCACATTTACGATACTTCAAGCATATCCCGGAAGAGCAGTGGAAGCCAAAACTGGATGACTTATCCGAAGCTCTCGATCAGTTCGAGAGATTCTACCTCAAGGAAGACTACATCTGTGGCGAAGAAATCTCGTTTGATGATGTATATATTGGCTGTTAGTGAGGTAAGACACTTTGAGAACTGAAGCAATCTCATCATTACAATCATCTCCATCGTCACCATAGTCATCATCATCATCACCATCATAATCATCATCATCATCATCATAACTACCATCATCATCATCACCACCTTTACGATAATTCAAGCATATCCCGGAAGAGCATTGAAAGCCAAAACTGGATGACCTGTCCGAGGCTCTTGACCAATTCGAGAATTTATACCTCAAGGAAGACTTCATCTGCGGCAAAGAAATCTCGTTTGCTGATGTCCTAGCTGTTAGTGAGGTAAGACACTTTGAAAACTGAAGCAATCTCATAATTACAATCATCTCCATCGTCACCATCGTCATCATCACGATCACCATCATGATCATCATCATCATAACTACCATCATCATCATCACCACCTTTACGATACTTCAAGCATATCCCGGAAGAGCATTGTAAGCCAAAACTGGATGACCTGTCCGAGGCTCTTGACCAGTTCGAGAGTTTATACCTCAAGGAAGACTTCATCTGCGCCGAAGAAATCTCGTTTGCTGATGTACTGGCTGTTAGTGAGGTAAGACAATTTGGCAACTACTTTATATTCTTCTTTATTAATTATCAGACAAATTCATATAATCATCATCATAATCATCATCATCGACCACCACACTCTGATCCCCTTTTCTTCAAGATCATTATCATTCTTTTAAACATCCATCCTCTTCCTCCTAGTCATCATCACCATCATTATATTATCATCATCATCATTAGCAGCATCGTCATCATCATCATCATCATCATCATCATCATCATCATCATCATTATCATCTTCATTATCATCATCGTCATTATCGTCATCATCGTCATCATCATCATCATAATGCATGTTCCGGAAGAGCAGTTGAAGCAAAAACTGGATGACCTGTCCGAGGCTCTCAATCAGGAAGACCACATCCGCGGCGATGGAATCTCGTTTGCTGATGTCCTGGCTGTTCGTGAGGTAAGACAATTTGGCAACTGAAGCAGTCTCATCTTTACATCACCATCACCATCATCACCATCAGCACCATCATCACCACCATCGTCATCATCACAATCATCGTCATCATCATTATCACCATCATCGTCATCATCAACATCAACATCAACATTATCATCATCGTCATTATCTCCATGTTTTTGTAAATGTATTAGTCGGGGATAAACAAAAAAGAAGTATTATTTTGGAAATCTAATTTACTACAGTTCTACAGTAATGTTCAATTTACATTTGAATGGGCCAGTGTATTATCATTTACTTTTGTCATGTTTGTCCTGTTATGTACAGTTCATGGAATTCATCGTGAACGGACGCAACATATCGGAAGGGCGCCCTCGACTCGAGGCGTACATTGGCCGAGTGAAGAACCGTCTGAATCCGATCTTTGACGAAGTGCACACCGCACTCTACGAATGGAGAGATTCATACATGTCGACGCAGAAGAAATGAGCAGAATGAATCCGATGTTTGACGAAATGCGCGGAGCACAAGATGACAAAAATAGTAGTATTATATTAGCTGTGGTCAGGTGGTGCAGATACAAATTAAAAATATAATAATGGACCCATTCAAGAATACTCACTGATTCTAGACGTTACTAATTTAACTGTTAGATAATGAATGTTAAAATGTAAAACAACATTTAGTTCTTTTATTAAGAAATATTGTGAATGAAGATAATTACATTTAGCACTGCAAAATGTATTCATTTGTCAAACTTTCAGGTCGTATCTTTTCCATAATTGTTCATGCACAATCTAAAATTCATTCTGAAATAATGATTACTGACATTTCTTGCTTGTAAAAGTGCTTTTTAGTTGCTTCAATATACAATAGCGATAAAAGGAAAGCTTTTTACATACGAGTAGATATATTATGTGCACAAGTCTAAACATTTTATCTGGTGAAATATCATGATTATGTTGAAAATGATGTTATCTTTGAAGTTTCCCCTCGCAAAGGATAACTCGAAGAGGAAGTTTATACAGTAACCACGTATAAATTATTTCGTGGAAGAATGGCAGTCAGGGATCTAGTAACATTGTACACATTTACAAACTTACCTAGAACTCTAGCCTAGCGGTTCTCAGCACAACCTTAGTACTATTGTAATCGTATTACCCGTAGAAACATGGAGCAGGTTTCGGTTTTTTGAATTTCTCTGTCGTTATCAAAATAGTTATGATTGAAGTGTTCGGATTTTAAATTCCCTATTGTGAGCATTACCTTTTGTCTAGGACGAAAGCATCGTCCGTGATTATATTGCCTCCAAGCAAACGTACGCGCACTCGCGGACGTTTGGCGCGTACGGAATGCTAACTTTTCTTTAATAAAGAAATGATTTAAACATAACTGTGTTGAAAGTAAGTGCAGTGAATTAGCAAATACCACTTTGCATTTCCGCTCATTTCTCGGTCATTTAACAGTTATTTACCGTGACATTTTCATTTTCAGATCACGCAAATACACATTTGTATCAACCATTCGTTCATTAGTTTTTACGCATGTCAACAAAGTTACTACCGTAGATCCTTAAAGGGTACCACCACCCAAAAATAATATTCTTATATTCCTAAAAGGTAACATTTTTAGTAGTCCATTCCATCAAAGAAGTTCACAAAAATATGTTTCCTGAAACATTATATTATTGGAAAACGCATCACTAGTATACTACAACTTGTCTACCTTTTGGCTTGGACGAAAGCATCGTCCGTGATTATATTGCCTCCGAGCAAACATACGCGGGAATATAATTGGCGCGCACTCACTCACCATGAGGCCATAATGGTTCCGTAAGTGGTGGTAATTAATTACATTGTTTATGAATTACACAACCCTTTGCAAAGTGTTGGGAATCTATTTGATATCACACAACGGTACTAAATATGACGGTACTATAAATGAGCATAACTTCGCCATTTCTGCTCAGATTTCGATGAATTTCATGGTGAATGAAGAGTACAGTTCAATGTTAGCTCATAACGTATTTGTTATAGATAATAAGGCAGATACAGTAGTGAAAATCTAAGCTTAGAATTACCTTAATATTGTAATATTTTCAACGAGTTTGACCGTCAAGAAGTGCCATTAAAAAGTCGTGCATCAATTCGTTCAAGTATGTTATTCATTTGTATGGTTATGTTCTTATAAAAAATGAACACGTTTAGACATTTTGATCTTTAGACGAGTAAAGACGTCGAAAATAATGACCACACTCTATATTTTGCATCAAAAATTGAGCAAGTCAAGCAATAAAGCATCCTGATTGGTCAAGACATGATTGGTGCTATGTCGTCATAGTTCGGTCAAGAGTATATCTTGCAATCAGCGTCATACGTTCGCGAGGCATGCTTGATCACTGTTCCGCTTCCGTACGCTTTACGTCATCAGGTCATCAGGTATGCATCAAAATGAATTTGGGCCGTGCGTAATGCCAGAAGTCCAAATTAGAATTATTCGGCAAAACCTTTTATACAAAGTATGATTTAGACTGGGCAAGACGTCGTAAAAAGTGACACTATGACAACATTATTAACCAGGAAGAGACAAAATATGAAAAAGGTTCATCCAAATATTTCACACCCAAGATTTAAAAAAAATGGCATGCAATGCATCAGAATAAAGACCATGAATCAGTCTTGCACTTTCTCAACCATTTCAGCTTGAACGATTCATGATATAGGTACTACCTGGGCCCAGTTTGTTGAGCTTGTCAAACGTATCGCGAAATCTCGTCGCATTCCGATGCCCCAAATTCGACTGAACAGGCAAACGAATAGTTCCGCGAGATTCACCGGTTTGCCTCATTAAGCATTGTTAGAATTAAGAACGCAGTGCCCGTAGACTGTACTGGTACGCTTTTGACGTCCATCTTGGTGTAACCCATTCTCACTGGGAAAATTATTATTTAAACAAATTTCATCATTTTAGCGGTAAAATGTTTATATAGCTGTCAAACCTGTGTGTCCTCAGGAATGTGAAATACTCTAATTGAAAAAATAATATTTTCAATATTTTCGGTCCATTTCCTAAAAACACGAAGCAAATGTAATCTAAAGCTACTTAAAAATACTGTAATTGTACCTTTCCTGAACATTTCCCCATTTGAAGGTAAAAAACACCTATCCCAAATTTCCACCAATTACAAGTATGTGTGTATGTGTATGTGTGTGTGGGTTTGTTCTGTGTGTGCGTGTGTATGTGTGTGTATAGGGGGCATAAATAACGTGAATATTGGAATAAGTGAATATGAATATGGACTGACAGTCGAATAATTTGAATTATATGGTGTTGTTTGTTCCGATCAATTTATTGGTGTCAGTCAGTGAGAGCATGTAGGTGAAATCTCAACACCACATTGAAGCGAAGCGGTAACCAAATACCCCCAGAGGTCACTCTCGTACATAATATGCTACTACCCGTGTCCATCAACCTCTGAACTGGAACATAAATGGCGTATTGCGCCTTTAAACAAAATTTAAATAGCGTAATGTTTTGAAATCCTACTCTTATAGCTCAGTCACATATGCCACGGGGGTCGTATACGGTCTAAAATATCTACGACCAATAATTATATGGCCGCCGTAGCATTTCTACGGTCGCTAGCAGTCATATTTGTTAGGGCAGCCGCACGGCGTATTTTTAATTTGTGAAGACAGGAAATCTGCGGCTGCCGTACGGTCTTTGAAGTGATGACGCACGGTCGCCTTGCGGCGTTCCTGCGGTCGCCGTAGGTTTTTGACAAAAACCAAGGCAGACGCAAGGCGGCTGCAAGGCGGCTGCAGGGGGACCATATATACGGCAACCGTGCGGCCAGACTGACGCTATCGCTACACACATAGAGTATATGATTTGTAGCCACATGTAGCGAGGATAATCTGAATAGCACATATATGCAATACAGAGTGGCCCCCTAAAGACGGAACGGGGCACTTCCTAAAATATAGTTATGATTATATCCATCGGATAGGGTGTCTTTTCCAATGAAAAATTACACCAAGAACAGTAATTTTGGACGAGTAGTAATTCATAAGACCCTAGGGCAGCCCCACGGCGCCCGCAAGGCCACCGTACGCCCGACGTATATACGGTCGACATAGAACCGTTCTACGGCATGGCTACGGCGTGTCTTATTGCTACGGCGAACGTAGAAATGAAAAAAAAATGAGAAAAAAAAACCTGCGGCCTGTAAAATATACGGATATGCCGTACGGTGACCCTGCGGCCACCGCAGATTTTCTGCGGCCGCCGCACGTATCACTCAATTTCGGGGGCGTACGGCCGCCGTACGCTCGCCGTAGAGCAAATGTGACTGGGGTATAAATGACACAAAATGCTAAACATGTGCACCTGAAAATGCACTTTTTGTGATTTCTTTCTTTTCAAGGGACACTTAGCATGTTTAGTGCGATGAGGAACACATCGACGCCGCCGTATATAGCTGAGAAATATTCGCTTTGTTTGAGGCGGGTGCGTAGCCAGTCATCATGGGAGTAACCCCGGGCAAATACCCCTATATAACATGACAAAGCAAATTTTGCCTTTTTGCATTTTTATATGGAATATATACGCATTTCCTTAAAGGGATTGAGAAAATATGATGCCATATGCATACAATTGCAAATGTTGGTACAATGCGTATTACTTTAAGTTTAACATGTCCACTGTCATGACTATGTGCAGGTGTTTAACGGATCCGGAGAGCATATTTGAAAACTGTTTTTAAATGGTTGAAAACTAGTATATAAGCGGAAAGTGGCAAAGGGTGAAGGAGTTGAGTAGGAACCACGGGAGATGCAAGTTACTTTGATCGATTCAAACGGACTTACTCGATCCCTTTAATAAAAAGATTAAATAATTGAGTGTAAACTATATATGGCTGGTATAGACACAGAATAGGTCTAGGCCAATGTCCAATGTTTTCACGACATGTTGACTCTGTGACTGTGCGATATCGGATGGAGTGCGAAAGTTACGTTTCATATATTATATCATTATTGTTGGGGCAAGAAACAGCGGTTGTTGCAATCATTTAATAAGGAAAGAAAATATAATATATATTATTTTGTGATCAGGTTCACATTAGTTGTGCATCGGGTAAAGTACTATTGTCTACATACATTCTTAAACATGTCGGTCAAGATCTACGTGGATTTTAAGTCGCAACCATGTCGAGCCCTTGGCATGTTCCTGAATAATTCGGACATCCCCTTCGAGTTCAAGTTCATAAGTTTAAGTGATGGTAAGTATGTAACACAACATTCAGGAACAGAGTACAAAGAAAATATCGTGGGGTGAGAGTGAGAAAGAACGCCTGAGTCGATTTTAAGGGATCTAGTTGGCATGTATAGAAAGTGATGAATTGTTGGTATAATGTGTATAGTTTTGTGATCTGATGTGTCCTCTGAGTATTGTATGACAATTTCACGTTAAATGGATGTTAAAGGTATGGCGGAGTAATACGCGAAAAGTGATATTTGCTAACTCAGATAATAAAGACTAATTTGGGAAATATTTTTATCAAATAGGTTAAATTGGTTCTTATAATGGCTTTCATGCTATACAAAATAATGATTATCTCCGAAGTGCAAAAAGTGACCTAATGCGCCATTACCAACTGTCCTCGGAATATCGATAGTTGAACAATGGTGTCTAGAAAAGTCACGAACCATTTACGATTCATTTCACAATCTTAGATGACGTTGCATTTCGTATGTTTATTGCCTTTTAATTGGTTAAAATTCTTGCGAATGCCTTGCGCACGCAATGTGCGCTGTCAGTGTTGTGCAGTGCTCACAAACTCACTAGTCTAGTTCAAAATGGCGAACCGCGGCGAATCATTTCGAACGTTGCCCGCTAGATTCCCACGCCTGACAATCTTGAATTACCGCATAACTATGTTTCCATGGCCATTATGTCAAATCAAATCTCACTGCAAGAACAATTTTTCCGAGACCAAGAAATTTCAACATTTTCGAGGCCGAGATCGGAATTCTTCGCAATTGTCGAGGCCGAGACCAGGTTCATGATGGTCAAGACCGCTAAAAAGTTGTCTCAAGACCAGTTATAATTGGGAAAAAACAGCCATTTGTTGGTCAAAGGGGGGGGGGGGTTGAACCCCCACCCCCCCCCCCCCCTGGGTACGCCTATGTCGTCATCATTATCATTATCATTATCATTATCATCATCATCATCGTCATCATCAACAACCTCATCATCGTCATCCTCATAATCATCCTCCTCATCGTCATAATCACCATCATAATCATCAACAAAGAAATGTGGCATTATAGGGACATTTAGGCAAAAATTTGGCCAATTAATTGCCAGTCAGAATCAATCAGATATATGCGCATTTAATCATAATTATGATCTGGCTTGCAATTAATTGCAACTTTACAATCGACTGCAACTCTTTCTGCAAATGGGCCTTGGTCAGATCCACCTTGAAATTAAGCCAATTGTTTACCTAATTAAAATAATGCCTTCATTTTTCTATCTTTGTTTCTGTCCAGGTGAACAAAACAAGCCGGAGTACCTCGGCGACTTCCCGCGACACAAAGTCCCCGGTATGACGGATGGGGATTATCATTTGGGAGAAACGTAAGTACTGAAGCCTCGAGAAAGAAGAAGTACATGTTATATCACCATTACAAAATTATGGACTTTGGTTTGAGTAATCCTGTCATTATTGTTTATCTATCACATCTCATTAAAGGGTTGCTATTTTCCCTTTTCTGATGGTGCCCCATAGTTAAGATTCTAAACTGTGTTTCATGTATATCCCCCTATATAGCGCCGGCCGCCAACGAGAGTTCTGCGCAACAGCATTGATCTGTTGATCAATGATGTTGCGCAGAACTCTAGTTGGCGGCGCAATAGGGGGTAAACCATATCGATGGGTAAAATCAGGAAACACAGTTCAGGATCTAAACTATAGGTGCCCCATCGAACTGAATGCTCGAGGAAAGAGTTGACAATAAGATGTCATATCACCATCAAGAGTTTCTGAATATGTTCTAGGTTATCCTGCCCTTCATTATTTATCTCATCTCATAACGGAGTGGCTATATTTCGCTATCTGATGTCAAATTGTTTGCGGGAAAGATCCCGGACTATTGGTATCCGACCGAACTGAAGGCTCGGGGTGAGTTGAAGTACTGTCACCACTCACCATCAATAGTTCTTTAATATGCTTAACGTTCCTGTCATTATTGTGTATCTATTCCATCGTATTACAGGATGGCTATATTTCGCTATCTGACGTCCAAGTTTGTGGGACAGTTCCCGGACCATTGGTACCCCGCCGACCTGAAGGCTCGTGGACGGGTTGACGAGTACATGGCATATCATCACGTGGGGGTCAGAGAAAAGTGCTTAGCAGTCTTTGTGCCAGAGGTTCGTATATAACCCTGTCAACGTTAGGGTATATTAGTGCTGATGGTTATACCATTAACCATATCACGTTCATGTGTGCGTTGACAGCTAGTAAATCGCTCACCAGACAAACTCCCCTCCCTCTCTCTTACTCCCTTCATCTTGTGGGACCCCAAGGATGAACAGCGGTTTTGTCTTTTTTATTCTGCTGAATTGGGTCGAGCCCCGTTGCACTTCATTGCTGTATTTATTGTTGTTATTTCGGAAATAAACAAACAAACAAACAATCCCCGTTTTCTTCCCCCTCTCCCTCCATCTCCATCTCCTTTCCTTTTCTTACATCATAATACCAACAGCCACAGGACCACTGAGATTTGAATACGCAAGGCCTACATAGAGGAGTATTTTAAGCAGAACAAACTTTACGAACCAGGAAAGATAAATATGTTATGACTTATGGGGTTGGGATATAGGCCTATTCGAACCATAAAATGTTCACAATAACACCGTAAAGTACACTGAAAAGTTGTACTGTATATAATATGTATATTTTCACAAGCACTAATATCGACTTAAGCACCGAATTTGAGTGATCAACGTCCCCTGGAATCGATGCTTAAATCGATTTTACTGCTCCCTGGTCATGCTATAATTGTCACGTTTATCTTTACCTCATGTATGGTATAGGTCATCATGCCTATGCGGTACGGCAAATACACCTCAGAAGAGCAGTTGAAGCCAAAACTGGATGACCTGTCCGAGGCTCTTGACCAGTTCGAGAGCTTCTACCTCAAGGAAGACTACATCTGCGGCGGTGAAATCTCGTTTGCTGATGTCCTGGCTGTTAGTGAGGTAAGACAATTTGGAAAACGTCATCATTACAATCATCACCATCATCACCATCGTCATCATCATCATCATCACGATCACCATCATCATCATCATCATCATCATCATCATCATCATCATCATCATCATCATCATCATCATCGTCATCATCATCATCATCACCACATTTACGATACTTCAAGCATATCCCGGAAGAGCAGTGGAAGCCAAAACTGGATGACTTATCCGAAGCTCTCGATCAGTTCGAGAGATTCTACCTCAAGGAAGACTTCATCTGCGGCAAAGAAATCACGTTTGCTGATGTCCTAGCTGTTAGTGAGGTAAGACACTTTGAAAACTGAAGCAATCTCATAATTACAATCATCTCCATCGTCACCATCGTCATCATCACGATCACCATCATGATCATCATCATCATAACTACCATCATCATCATCACCACCTTTACGATACTTCAAGCATATCCCGGAAGAGCATTGTAAGCCAAAACTGGATGACCTGTCCGAGGCTCTTGACCAGTTCGAGAGCTTCTACCTCAAGGAAGACTACATCTGCGGCGGTGAAATCTCGTTTGCTGATGTCCTGGCTGTTAGTGAGGTAAGACAATTTGGAAAACGTCATCATTACAATCATCACCATCATCACCATCGTCATCATCATCATCATCACGATCACCATCATCATCATCATCATCATCATCATCATCATCATCATCATCATCATCATCATCATCACCACATTTACGATACTTCAAGCATATCCCGGAAGAGCAGTGGAAGCCAAAACTGGATGACCTGTCCGAGGCTCTTGACCAGTTCGAGAGTTTATACCTCAAGGAAGACTTCATCTGTGGCGAAGAAATCTCGTTTGCTGATGTACTGGCTGTTAGTGAGGTAAGACAATTTGGCAACTACTTTATATTCTTCTTGATCAATTATCAGACAAATTCATATAATCATCATCATAATCATCATCATCGACCACCACACTCTGATCCCCTTTTCTTCAAGATCATTATCATTCTTTTAAACATCCATCCTCTTCCTCCTAGTCATCCTCACCATCATTATATTATCATCATCATCATCATTAGCAGCATCGTCATCATCATCATCATCATCATCATCATCATCATCATCAACATCATCATCATCATCATCATTATCATCATCATTATCATCATCGTCATTATCGTCATCATCGTCATCATCATCATCATAATGCATGTTCCGGAAGAGCAGTTGAAGCAAAAACTGGATGACCTGTCCGAGGCTCTCAATCAGGAAGACCACATCCGCGGCGATGCAATCTCGTTTGCTGATGTCCTGGCTGTTCGTGAGGTAAGACAATTTGGCAACTGAAGCAGTCTCATCTTTACATCACCATCACCATCATCACCATCATCACCATCATCACCATCATCATCACCACCATCGTCATCATCACAATCATCGTCATCATCATTATCACCATCATCGTCATCATCAACATCAACATCAACATTATCATCATTATCATCATCATC
>JBAMJV010013939.1:0-32211 GCA_037951105.1 Echinarachnius parma
GAATAAAAATAAAGATATATTCCTAAAAATAGTTAAAGGAGAAATTTTAAGAAAAACCCTAGAAATATGAAGATATTCATATCTACAGAAAGCTTATAAGCCATACAATGAGCTTGAATGACATTCAAACAATATAACACTTCCGTAAAAGCGAAATTAGGGTGAAAACATCACCCTATTCTCTGGGACAAATTTGCCCTATCGCTATCCGAAACGGCCTTTAGCTGTGATGTCAGAAACGGGCTTGAAGCGGGAAACGCCCCACCCCCTAAAAAATGAAATGTACACTCTTAATACCAACCATGTGAAAGAATATAATTTTACTAATATGGGATTAAACAAATTTGGCCAAGAAACCGCCTACTAATTGATATATATTTGCAAAATTATAAATTGATCTACTGCGGATTCATATCGCCAACGCGGAATCGCGCATACGCTACGTGCAAAAAACCATGTTGTGCACATGTGCTTTCTGGTATACGGGCCGTATGCCGGCTTGTCGATATCTCCAGCCCAACGATGCTTAAATAGGTTCGGATTTTACCATCACAAGCCCTATTTCAATATTTATTCAACAATATTGATCAATATACATGTAGATGTATTCGGCTACTTTCCCAAAACTGGAATTGGGCTTTAAGTTTAATAAAAACTTGCTCATATGGTGGAACCTTGACAACATGTTTTAATGAGGTCAGTGCATGGGGCCAGCAAAATTACCAATATGAGTGTTTGGTTATATCATTATCAAAGCTCTTTATATATTATATCCTACATGAATGAAATCCTGTTCAGTGATTGGTCTACATAGCGTCATGTGACCAAACATAGTAATGCCCATGGAGAAAAATGTGCTATGCGTGACGTCATTCATGGTATAGTAAATGCTATACCATGAATGACGTCATGGACGCCGGGTGATCATATTGAGCCCATAGAGATGCGTGTTATAAAACTTCCCTGCGCGACAAGATTTCTCAAAGAGTTATTTTAAAAGAAATACAGCATATTTTCACCCGTGAATATCAATAAGTTCCAAAGAATATTCTAGAGATGCATTTCATGTATACATAGCGGTATTCAAATTTTAAAATTCCGACAATGGTGCACATTGTGCATCGTTGTCCTTCTGTGGTCGTGACACTAATTCGTCATTTAACAATCGGCCGCGGTGTGCACTGCACTAGCTGTATGTTTAATGTACAAATAACTACAATGTATTTTCTCCATACAATTACACGTGTGTAGTATGTAAAGCAGGTTAATTATTCACTTTGATGCACGCTTTTTGCATTTGGGTGCGCATTAGTTGTTAATGCGCGTAACCATGAATGGAAAGATAGCGCAATGGGACTATTGCGCAAAGGGGATCAGTGTCACAAACAGAACATAGTCAGTGCAGTGATGGTTCCATGATCACTGTTTTGTTTTTCTTTATATTTTTCTTTAATTTAATTGAAATCATTTATTTTTGTGATGATTATGATTATGCGAAGGATATAAAACAAATATATCATGCACTATTTCGAGCCACTAGTGAAATTATGGATTCCTCGGTGACAGAAAAAGCACTATGTTCTTCGGGTCTACGACCCTCAGAACATAGTGCTTTTCCTGTCATCTCAGAATCCATAATTTCAACTAGAGGCTCTCAGTGCATGGTATATTTGTTTACTATTTTTCATTTATAAAATTTTGTATTTTAACAAAGTCTTAAACATTACTCTATAGGCCACTATTTGAATGGCAATATCGTGTATTAGGCCCCACCATAACCTAACCAGGCGCCGTACGTAGTACGGCGCCTGGCATACTGAGGTGTGTATACCGTGATGGTAACACTTGATAGGCTTTAACGGCAAACACACTTATACAAAAAATATATATATCATACTTTAAATAACATATCTCGGTTCATACTTACGAATTATGTTATGCATGGACATCAATGATCCAAATTGCAAAACGTCTGATGCTCCATTCGTTTGATTTATCCTGAAATTTACTATAAAACTGGCAAGATTACAGAAGTGACGAAAATGGTATCCGAATTTGTTCGCTGCAAGCAATATCAGGTGATCAAAAACTTGTCGGCAATGCACCCCCTGTACGTACCCGATCAACCGATCGCCCCGCGCATGCGCTATGCATTGCCGACGAGTTTTCGGTCACCTGACATTGCATGCAGCGAACAAAGACGAAGGAAATAATAGTCATCATCATCATCATCATCAATTTGAGCTAAGTTATCATTCTTTTGCAACAATTTAAATAGCAAGCAAGGTAGGTTGAATGTTTAATTAATGTCTAGAACTAAAAAAAAAATAATAATAATAGATGGAAAGTTCTTGAAACCACCCGTCGGCAAATTTCCTACAAATTTGTTAACGTTTCGTCTTCACAGCGCCGTCCTACGGACGGCGCTGATCACAGTTAGCCCCACCACTGCTATACTGTATACACTTATGTAGCCAACTAATAGCCACTAAATCTGACCTATAGCCACTAAATCTGACCTATAGCCATTAATCTGACCTATAGCCATTAACCTGACCTATAGCCACCAAATTAGGGTTAGGGTTAGGGTTTGGGTTAGGGTTTAGTTATGGTTATGGTTAGGTTATATATGCATACAGCATAGCAGTGGTGGGACCAATACACGATTATGCCATTTGAATGTATATGTTGTTATCTACAGTAGATTGAGAACAATCCAGACCAGTTTAAACTTTCAAAATTCTCTTTATAAAATCAAAATTGAACATTTATTACTATACATTTTGTTCTACCTACAAAAATTAGATGTCAAACTCTCAAACTCAAAGGTGTTCTGATAATATGTCGAACTGAATATTAGAAAGTCTGGATCATTTAGTTTTACTGGCAGACGTACTCCACATGTATTGTAGAGGAACTACACATCGGCACTGTTTTTTAATATTGGCACCCCGCGTAAAATTTGTTTTTGCGCGTGTTGTGAATAATCGCAGATGTGATGATACGGGCTACCCTTAGAAACTGAACTGGTCGAAATTTCAAGGAGAAATAATGCGTTGATCGTCCGCTACGAGTAAATTTGTGAAATGATGCCAACATCGCACAAGACATTTTTAGTTGTGTGCATTGTCAATGAGAGTTGAGGGGGTGCCGGTTTTAAAAAAACGCGATCTCGTGAAGTAAAAAAATACAAGTGCGTTCGAAGACGATATCTCAAAATATAACTTATAAATCGCAAATCTGATCATCGCATCGGAATCTGCACTATTTTATCAATGTGTGAGTAAAATTTTAAGAAATTTGTAAGATTTTAAAGTCTAAAACTGTCGGAAATGTTTTAGGGTGCCGATGTGGGGGTCTCTCATTCGGTTCACTTCCCATTCAGAATCATATTTGTTGTATATTTTGAAAAAAGACATTCCAAAAGTACTAGGGCAAGCCATACAAACCTTTTGAAAGCTTCTCGGTTGTCCCGATACGTCTGTTCCTCATCAGCTCCACTCTTGTAATAATCAAGCACGCTTTTCGGGAGGAATTTACATGCATAATCCTCAACATCTTGCAAGGTAACAACGTCTAGCTCTGTCATGGTTATAAACCGATCTCTTAATAATTAGTAGGCGTATACGATATATGTGCGTGATCACAAAAACAGCTGAGAAATGTCAGGTGATCACCAACATTTTTAACTGAATTAAGCAACGTAAATTGTGTACGTGTATGAATTGTATGATGTTGTCTCATAGTGTTGGATTATCTACACTATTTCTGTACGCTTCCTTCAGTCATGCAGCACGATATATGCGATCTCGATAACAAACACGGTTTAATTTGTGCAGTGTGGCCTGGCTATGTATTGTAGAGGCGCGATCATTTGAAAATGTGAACAGTGAAGTGAGTGTTTTGTTTTATTTTCGATTTAGAAATAGTGGGTGATAAATGATGCACTTGTTTGGTTTGGTTTTTAGTTAGTTTGTTGTTAGTACTTAAATTGATCAATGTATATTTATAATATTTTGTAAAAATTAAAATAAATGAATTTCAAGCTATTTTGTAAAATTGAAAATAAATGAATTTCAAACTTATATTTTACTTTGTTTTTTCTTTTTTTTGTCTTGAATTTGTTTTTGTAATTTAGGTTTTAAACTTTGACTGGAAAGACGAAGCACAAGGGTGAAGCCTAGGCAAGATGCCAGCGAAAAGAGAGTGTGATTATATTGAGTTGTCTGATGATGAACATGAGGACATGAATGAGTTGTCGTTCTACGATGGTCCTCCCTGGCATCCTCCCGATATCATTATTCATCAGCTTAATGAATCGGGAATCAAGTAAGTTTTTGTTGCTTTTTTTTTGTATTTGGGGGGGGGGGGGTACTTTGTTTTGTGATAATTCATGGAGGTATAACTATTAAAATATTTCACTGTTTGGGGCCTAATATACAATTTTGATTTGGGGCATAAAAACAACATTTCACTCATTTAATGTAATATGTCTGCATGCAAAAATGTTGGAATTGAATACTTTAAAATGTAAAGCATGAATAAGCATCTGCAAATTATTTTGATTGATTATATATACTCTTAATCATTGATTAATGTACAGATCTAATGTAATACTGTATTAGTCTTGGAAACTGAAATTGTTTGATAAGATCACCTTGATCTTTATTTGAATTAATCTCCACTCAATTAAATCTTATTAATTTATTTTTTTGCAACAAAGAAGCAACAATGACCATCTTCAAACGTGGGCTGTTGAAAATGTTGTGAAACTGCTTGAGGATGAGTGCACGGTGCCTTTCATCGCTCGCTACCGGAGAGAGCAGACAAACAACATGGAGGCTCCAGTCATACGAGAGATCAAATCATCTCTGGAAGAACTCAAGTAAGCACTTGCACCCACATCTACTAAGCTGGACCATTTACATGCAATTTATGTTAATATGCTGTAGCTAAGCACACCGGACATTTGTACATTGTACTATTGTGCAATATCTAATTTCCGTTCAACAGTTGAACGCCATGTTTTAGGAAGCCTCCCTATGGAAAACGGACTGGAAATAACATATTTTCCCCTACATTTTGCGGTCTTCAAAACAACAGAGTTGGTAATTATTATCAAATTAGTGAATTGTGGATCACATAAATGAAAGTTTGTTTGCATTTGCCGTTAGATCAAGTAGGAATTGGCCAGCAAAAATATTTTTGTGTTCGATGGTGCAGCAAACGGGAGAGGTGCAACTCTGCACAACACTATTGTAACGTAACTATGTGTGCTTGCACCCACTTTTTTTTAGCAAACCTTGGTTTGCAAGGTTTGCTTTTGTATTAAGCCTTGGCTTGACATGTGGCATATCCAGGTTGCAATAACTCCTTTGACTTGCAGGGGGCATGGGGACACCCCTGAAAAACAGGCTTACTGTACTATTAAAACCCAACAAGTTGTTGCCCTTTCTCACGAGCACATCTGTGACCAATATTGTTCACAATTGAAGCAAGTGTTTGAATCTGACTAATCTATCTAGGCTATAATGAGTTATGATGGTTGATAATATTCGACAATTGTATGAATTATGGATAGATATTAATATGATAATTTGAGGAGGTAAGTTAATAATAGGACTGGTCCCCCAAATACTAGGCTGTGTTTAATGGATGCAAATATACTAAAATCACACAAAGTCATGAATCCATTAAAAGTTTAATTGTTAATCAGTATATTTACTCAAATTGTTAACGGTTTAACCTGGCAATATATATTTTTTGTAGAACTGTTCAAGAATAAATGCCTCCCCCCCACCCCCCTCCTGCCAATAGAAAGACCTCAAATAGCCCAGCCTCTTTTAATAGCGTTAATTGTTAATCAGTATTTTTACCTAAATTGTTAACTTGGCAATTTGTATTTTTTTAGAACTGTTCAAGAAAAAACAAAGACACACCTTGACAAGCTGGCAAAGGACAAGAAGCTGACAAGAAAGTTGAGAGAGTCCCTGTGTCTGTCAACCAGCATACTTGAGCTGGAGCAATTGGTAAGTCATCAAACAGGGAAACTAGACATGTTATTCCTCAAACAGTGCCATAGGGTGGGTAAATGTGTGTGTGTGTGTGGTGGGAGGGGGGGGGGGGGGGGGGGGCAAGGAAGGGAAGTGCCACTTATTAGGGGGTATGATTTATGTATATTTCTTGTCCTTCCAGTCAGTCAATACAGATATATTCATTGAAATGCAGGGATGAATGAGAAGGTGACTATCCACTCTAGATATCAAGCTTCTTTGTATGGCTGAAATATAATTTATATTACTTGTCTCTCTGATATCTTGTTTTTTGGTTCCAGGTTGCACCATTTAAAATTGGTAGCAAGACGACTCTGGCTGAAAGAGCGAGAAGGGCTGGCCTGGAGCCAGCTGCAGACTGTCTGCTCGGAAGGGAGCCAGAGAGATATGCCCTGATGCACTATGTCAAGCCTCACGTTGAAGGTATTCAACCATATTCAACCTAATATATCCAATAAATTGTATTAGTAAACACATAATGGAATTGTCATATTTATACAGGTATGCTCAATTTGCATGATATTACATCAGGGCCCAGGGGCCCGATTACGGACCAGCGACATTTACCATGGTAATGAGCATTACCGTAAATACCGGCGTAATCGCCGCATACTTTTTCCTCGAAAAAAAAACTGCAAAGTCGGGGTACACGCCGTACGCGGAGATAGTCAAAATGTCACTCTTGACTGGCCTCAAAACAACACATTTCAGCAGGTGTGGGACTATTGGTTGTATTGCACTGTATTGTATTGCGTGATAAAACATTATATAGCCAAATTGTCTACGTTTACCCTGGCCTAGAATGGTTTCTCACCTTTTTTTGCTGATATTTGCGAAATCTGATATGTTTTTAACGTCAAAGTTACGAAACAAATGCACACTGCCAGCGCCGCGCTCGCCTAGCTGTCATCGATCTAGCTACGTGCGTTATGAATGCATTGCATTTGCACGTACGTACATCACAGTACCTGGTTCTCTGTAGTACAGTGCAGTACAGTAGGGTTAAATTTCACGCGCCGCCGATTTCATGCTAAAATTTGGCCGATTTTCTGGTTTCCCACCGTAATTCCCGCTTTTTTTGTCGCCAGTTTTCCTAGCGCACTTTTCTCCCACATTTTTATTTTTTTCAATTTCAATGCCCAAAGTCGGCATGCGGCGTTAACGCGGATGCGGCGATTGCGCCGGTATTTACGGTAGTGGTTTTAACTCTTCAATGTCAATGTGGTGAATAACGTATACTAACCCAAAATAACATCCTGGCAGAGCACATGTAGCTCCCTAGTCCCTAACTCATTCAACCGTAAAGTATTACTCGGGCATATCTAGAGATCAGTGGAACTAGGGCTGGTCCTGGGTCATAATTGAGCTCTTGCCCCCAGATGACATTATGGGCAATTCCAAGGTAACAGCGTGACGGTCAGAGGGTGTTTCTCACGATGAAAGTCTAATAACTCACAAAATAAAAAATGTCCAGAACCAAATTTTGATATGCATCTGTTACCACTATCCTACCAATTATTTACAATAGGAAAGAAAATCAAAATTCCCACTAAATTATGAATTATGAATATCAATATCTGCGGTAACAGCGTGACGGCAAAAAGACATGGGTTTCTTACATGGTAAGAAACTAAGCAAACTCTGTGAACTACAGGAACATTTTGCAATTTTGTCACATTGATTCTTTGTACTAGACATCAAGCTAGAACATCCAAATAAAAATGTAGAAAAAATCCAATGTTCATAGTAAATATGATATCATAAACGTATCTGTGCACGGTAACAGCGTGACGGTAACAGCGTGACCTCTGAATTGTACATGTTATATATATGGGAGATATTGATGAGATGAATAAGATTATATAATTTTGATGTAGTCATCCAGAATCTATACAGAACTAGATGAATGGGTAATATAACCCATATGCTCTGAAATGATGGTTCGCATGACACAAATTTGCAGCCTAGCGCCCTCTATTGATCAAAAATGTTTTTGGACAAAACTGAAATTCTTATCTTTTTCAGAATTTAGTTTGAGGAACCATCAAATATCAAACCCAAAATACAAACTTAATTGCAACAATGAAATATTAGACCTTTGACATCTGACCTTTGACCTTATTTCTCAAATTAGCATACAAATGTTTAATTTTATGTCGGCACAGTGCATATCTACAAGTGATTTGTTTCATGTAACATGATTTCAATGTCAGTAAGTTTTTGTGTTTGAATTGGTAATTATCCGAGTGACCTTTGACCTGTGCTCCAAACATTTTCATAGAATTTTCTTTTATCTTCAGACTTTTCTAACATTAATTCTGGCATTTTTTTGTGAGATAAAAAATAAACTACAATAATTTGACCTGTTGACCTTTGACCCCATGACCAAATTCTATAATCAGGTCATCTACTTCACTGAACGCATACCAGTATTAATTATCATGTCATCCTTCAAGGATTCTTGAAATATCTTGAGAATAATATATTTTTTGCATATTAATTAGCTGTGACCTTTGACCTTTGACCTCATGGCCCCAAAATGTATCAGATAATCCATACCTCTGAATACATGTCTTCTACAAAGTTTGAACAGAATCCATCCAATGATTCTTGAGATATTGCACAAAAAAAGTAGGTTGCGTCACGCTGTTACCCAAAAAGTAACAGCGTGACCAAATTGATATTGCTTAGATTAATTAGTGGTAAAAGATAATGCTGCTATTTAGCATCCATAATATAGCCCTATGGGTGAATGAAGAAGAAACAAAAAATAATTTCATTCCCATTCATATTTTTCCAGAAATATTAAAAATACTTGTTTTTAGGGTAACAGCATGACATATAGATGACTATAAATGAAACAGTCACTGAAGCAGAACAAAGAGCGAAAATGCTGAAATAGATATTTATCTGATAAATTGAAGTAATGTTCTTACCAACACTGAAAGAAAATTTTATGAAAACCTATTTTTGCAGCTCTTTTAAGCTTAATATTTACAAGTATAATTTGTGAAAATAATTGAAAATTAATTTATGCTAATTAATTCCTATGAAATAATAGTTTACACAAAAATTTTTTTTGAACAAAATGCATTTCTGAATAGTTTAATCTTTAAGCTTTAATTTGATACCAAATATGTTATGATTCGACGAATTTGAAAAATGGGTGCTTATGTCAATGTTTGCTTGGAATTGCCCTTATGTCAGATTTGAGTAGTACATGTACATTTATATTTTGTATAATATACATATTACTGGAATGATCACAGAAGTTTGGTGAATATTCTTTAAAAAATTGGTTTATTATTTTTGTATTATTAACAAACCTATAAAATATAATTAACCATAGGTATTTTGATGAAGATGCTCCAACAGATATGTATTATTGTAAATATTGTATAATGTTTTATGAAATTAATAGGCTGAATTGAATGAATGAAATTTATTCCACAATATATATATTATATATGAGGTAGATTAAACACTTTCAAGACTGGTCCAGAAATAACTATGGCTTGGGTATTTGAAGAATGCGTATGTTGTAGCGAAATCAAATAATAATGGTAATGATATAAAAATAGCCACTTACAGAGTGCAGTCATGTATGTCCCGATGTGACACTGTTGGTGCTGTAATTATTCTTCTTCAAGCTGTCTGCCCACAGGCAGGTGAAACGCATCATAATCAAACTTTCTTGGTGCTGATATTACCCATGTTCATCAGGAACTTTAGTCATAAATGGGTACATGAACGTGTTATCTGAACTTGTTTCTCTGTATATAGGTTGTCAGACAGCTGCCGAGGTTGAAAAGGGAGTTCAGCACATCATTGCTGACATCATATCCAAGGACAAGACAAGCATGGACGAGCTTCGATTACAGTGAATATTTTCACCAGTTTTCTCTCATTTTCTTTTCTTAAATGCAAAAATGTGTTTGCCCCTTTTCTTTAATATTGAACATCGGACCCTCTTCCCAGTACTCCTTCCTTACAATACTCTAAACCTGCGCTGTAGTCCTTTCCAAGACTACAAGCCGAAGGAGAGTAAACACTAGTCCTTTTTTAGGATGATCTCTGTCCTTATCAAGAAAAAATTACCTGGGGGGTGTTGCATAAAGAGTTGCGATTAATCACAAAATGTGTCAGAATGCGCAATTCTGATTGGCCTAATTGCGCTGTTTTCTGACTTGCGGTCATATGCAACTTTGCGATTAATCGCAACTCTTTATGCAACACCACCAGGCCTTTATAGTACATCCTCATCTCCTACCCACCTTCCTCATTGTGTTACTAAAATCATGAGTGTTTGATTAAATTTAGAACCATTTAGAACTGTTGACCGTTTATAGACAGGTGCCATAGTATTGTTTTTCTCTGCTGGAGATTACTTTCGGTGACCACTATAGGCAGGTTGGCTGCTATAGACACGTGGCCACTAAGGCAGGTTTGATATTGGATGCCATGGTGGTACATCATTCACAATCCTTAGTCAGTATATGATTAAAATGCCTGTCACTAAACAAGGTTTTGCTGGTTATTAAGAGAGCAGATTTTGTGGAACAAAAGTTGTATTTATCCATACATACTATTTGAATATGTTAAATATGCAAATCTTTGTAACATTTCAATTCTTGCCCCGTTTTCTTTGTACAGGTTGAAGTCATGTAGGCACTTAGTTTATCTCAGTGTGACGAAGGCAAACCATACGAAGAAGAAGAGCAGCAAGAAAGATCAAGCGATTGACTATGAGAAGTTCAAACTCTACATCAACGGAAAGTACTACATCTACAATGTCAAACATCACCAGGTAACTATGGTCAAACCTGTGTAGAATGACCACCTAAGGGAAACAGGAAAAGTGGCCACTTTATACAGGTGACCTCTATAGATGAATGCAGTTACACCGTTATACAGTGGCCACTAGTCATGTTTCCCTTTTTATTATACACAAACAAATTTGACTGTAGTCAAGAAATTACTAATAGAATAATTATTCGCAACTTGATAGCTGTATTTATATTTAATGAGGGTAAAGGGGAAATATCTAGTTATAATGCAAAGCTAACTTGTTATCTCTATAAATGTTTGTTTACACTTTGACATCAAACATAACACATTTGACTAGTAAATATTCTTATCAGACATTGTATGATAATGTCAAAGCTCAAGATATGATGTCGTGGATTAACCTGTTCACTACTAACATTTTGCAGTTCCCATAGAGTTTCTACCATCCACTAGGTTCCCGTAGGCAATGGGTTAAGATCCAGGCCAGGAGAACTTGCTGTAGTTGTTAACCCCTCGCCTATGGGAGCCTGGTGGGTCCTGTATTACCTCTATGGGGATGGCTAAATCTAGGAGGGATCGGGCGAAATAAAAAAAAATAATTTCTTACAGGTTTTAGCCATCAATCGAGGGGAGGATCTAGGTGCTCTGTCGGTCAAGGTGATCCTGCCCGACACTTTGACCAACGGGTATCTGAACTGGTGTAAGCGAAAGTGGACTGGATACGCTGCCCGCAGCTCGTACGCTAAAAAGACCATCGACCTGGCTGTTGATGATGCCTACAGTCGTCTGATGTCACCCACCATCATAAGAGAAATCAGGTGAGTGGCAGTGATGTTTGTCAAGATAAACAGATAGATAGATAGATAGATAGATATAGATAGATAGATAGATAGATAGATAGATAGATAGATAGATAGATAGATAGATAGATAGATAGATAGATAGATAGATAGATAGATAGATAGATAGATAGATAGATAGATAGATAGATAGATAGATAGATAGATAGATAGATAGATAGATAGAAAATGGATTTCATTGTCCATATTTCAGTATCAGTGTTTGGTTAATTTTCTTTTGACTGAGAGGGTTATTAAAGCAAGTTTTCTGATAAAAGCTAATTTTGTTTAACATGTTAACAAATAAATGATATTGCCCCACTACTAGATCCTGCTTTGTAAATTATCTGCCATTTTCCCTCAGGTCCTCACTGAATAAGCTCGCAGAGAAGGCGTCAGTGGACGTCTTTGGACAGAACCTGCACCGGCTCCTCCTCACGCCGACGGTCAAGGGTCAGGTCATCATGGGCGTGGATCCAGGCTTCAAGAATGGCTGCAAGCTGGCCGTCATCTCTCCAACAGGTCTGTTATTTAGACCGATTCAGCTTCAAGTCTATAATACTCTCCCTAACATAATCACAACTTGGACTGTAACGAGAATGTGTCAATAAAACTTGGAGAAATTGTCCTCCTTGGACGTCGTCCCAGCTCGTCAAGGGCGTGGACCCTGGCATCAAGAATGGCTGTAAGCTGGCCGTTATCTCGGCTATGAGTTTGGCTATTGATAGGATTGATAGGATTCTTAAACCTACAGAGATTCCTAACCCTATCCAAAACCCTAAGCTAACATGAACCCTAATCATATTCTAACCCTAACCCTAAACCTAAGCTTACTCATAACCCTGACCTAGCCCTAACATTTTCTAAAACATTGCGGAAAAAACCTTGCGATAATATCAGGAAATTATTGTAGGAACGATTGATGTGGCAGTTATGTTTTGCTGTTGTTGATAATGAAAATTTCTATCAAGTTATCATGCTCAGGAGTAGATTATCTTGTTGGATTTGGGGTTATGATGACAAGAGTTTAATGTTACAAAGCTTATTAAGTGTTCATAGATTTGTCCTTTAAAGGGTACCACCACCCAAATCTAATATTCTTATTATAGAAAGGTAACATCTTTAGTATTCCATTCCATCAACAAGTTCACAAAAATATTTTTTCAGAAAAAAATAAAATTGGAAAACGCATCACCATTCTAAAGCATGCGTTCATGCGGTCTGAAATGAGTAGACTACTGTGTGTGCAGCAAGCGAATCGCCCGGGATTATATTGCCTACAAACGTACAAACGTGAATAGCATTGAAGCACTCGCAAACCAGGAACCAGGAAATAGTAGTGGTTCCGTAAGTGGTGGAAAATTAATTGCTTTGTTTATGAATTACACAACCCTTTGTAAAATGTTGGGTATCTTTTTGATATCACAAAACAGTACCAAAACATATAGTAATGTGTTGTTATTTTCCCGGTGGTCCCCTTTAATATCTTGAAAACTGTTTGACTGTTATATGTTTGGGTCATGATGACACAATTTGAATGTTCTAAGGCTAATTATTTGTTTAAAAATATTGTATTCTTCAATATCTTGGGAACCGTTTGACTATACATGTACATATCCTCTTCTATAATTTGTTTTCACTGTCTTCACCATTCAGGGGACATCCTCCACACATGTGTGAGTTACATGCATGTAGGGAATAGGATGGTAGAAAGGCACAGATTGATTGGAGTTTTGAAGGACTTTGGGTGAGTCAATTTGTTACATTTTTGTTTTGGTACTTATTGTTTGTATTAACCTGTTGCTAACACAAACCTCATGGCTATACATTTACAAAGTCTTTTGGGATGTTAACATTTTGAAGGGAACAGGTTAATTACTTTTGAGACAAATCTAGCAAATTGAATCAAAGGAGTTCATGGAAATTTTGTTTTCAATATTGATAGTAAAGTGATCCACTTAATAGTGACCCTAATTATGGAGAGATTTACGTTCTTGAACGCTTTTTAGATTGTAGTCAAAAGTATCCGAATATGAATTAAGTCTCAAATATCACTTTTGGAAAGATCTAAATATGAAGTTAATGGATGACTTCAATGTTTCATTTGAATGGATGCCAAAACCTTGATACAATTTTTGTTGTTTCCTATTTATTTCTACTAGCTGCCAAACAGTTGGCATTGGTAATGGCACTGCCTGTCGAAAGACTGAAGAATTCTTCTCTCAGCTGATCTCATCCGGTGCTCTGGCTCCCCTGGATGTCAAGTATTGGTATGTCTGATGGTTGACCACTTTCGTCATTCATTTTAAAATGATACTCTTTTCATATGTAGCTTCTATTGGCCCCACCACACTTGTATGTATAATTTATAATTCATGTGTGTGTGTTTTTTTTAAGTGGAAATAAAATTAAATACCTAGTAGCCAGAAAAATAGATGTGTAAAAAAAAAATTTTATAAAGAATTTAGAATTATGTTTCCTACGTGATAAATGTATTTTACAGTGTTATTGGAAGTTACGTTTAGGAAAAGTTAATACTAATGATTATTATAAAAAATAATTGTTATTGTGTTTTTTGCACCACCACGTTAGTATAATTATTCGAAGTCAATGAGTGATATGAACAAAATAAATTCACAGTCAGTTACTCAAAAGCTCATATTAATAAAACCATCTTCAGAACTTACTTAAATGTTTCTAATGTCTATGTGTAAAGTATACTAGAGGACAAACTATTATAAATAATTTAGGCTTGCATTTCTTTTTTCTCCCCAGCATTGTTAATGAGGATGGTGCATCTATCTACAGTGTGTCCCCAGATGCTGACAAGGAAATGCCAGGGCTAGATGTAAACCTTCGCAGTGCAGGTAAATATATAAATACAGTCATCATTAAAAACTTACTGCATGCCATTCAGTCATTTTGCTTTGGAGTATTTTGAGTAAAATTTGTATTACCCTTTGTCATTGGTTTTATCAGTCATTCAATCAATCCCAACAGACTAACCAACAAATTTGTATGCTAGTCCAATAATCAATTGTGAATCAATCAATACCAACCAACTGACCAACCAACCAACCAACTGACCAACCAACCAACTAACTGACCAACCAACAAACAAACATAATAACCCGCCTGTCAGATTTATATGATTTAATAATCTTTAGCACTCATTTGTTTCTACCATCAAGCCTGTATATAAGGAGATGGCTTATATAGACAGGTTGATACATACAGGTATATACTGACAATATACAGGGTGTCTCAGAAAGAATGCAACACCTACGATCGTTAATTTCATAAACACCGTCGACTAAATGTCATAGTTTTTTGTTTGATTGTGTAGAACATTCTTTTTCCAACAAAATGATACCATGGTCATTGATTTTGGGTAAGGCGTTTAGATCCTAGGGCCATTTTTCTGAGGCAATGTCGTTTCCTAAATTTGCTACTTTTCGTCTCCAGCGATCCTCTAAACTCTGAACACATTCTCGCCCCACGGCCTCCCATAGAATTAGTTGTACAGAACCTCTCCCTTTGATAAGGAAGACAATGCGAGCCATACCGTTCGGGGTACTCGATTACGCAACATTGTCTTCCTTATCAAAGGGAGAGCAGTCATGCGAGTCGTCTGTACAACTAATTCTATGGGAGGCCTTTGGGCGAAAATGCCTCAGTATTTCCGAGGATCGCTAGAGACGAAAAAGTAGCAAATTTAGGAAACGACATTGCCTCAGAAAATGGCCCTAGGATCCAAAAGCCTTACCCAAAATCAATGCTTATGGTATCATTTTGTTGGAAAAAGAATGTTCTACCCAATCAAACAAAAAACAATGACATTTGATCGATGGTGTTGATGAATTTAGCGATCCTAGGTGTTGCATTCTTTCTGAGACACCCTGTATATGGGGAATAAATAAATGGTCACTATAGACAGCTGGCCACTAACTCAGGTTTGACTCAGTGAATTTGCTTATTCCCCATCTAGTGTCAATTGCGAGGAGACTTCAGGACCCTCTGGCTGAGCTAGTCAAGATAGAGCCCAAGCACATCGGAGTAGGAATGTACCAGGTAAGATTGTTTTTATGCCTCCGCAATGAAGTAGACGGAGGCATTATGTTTTCGGGTTGTCCGTCCGTACGTACGTCCCGTTCTCGTGATCGCGTTATCTCAAGAACCGATTGACGGATTCTCACCAAACTTAGTCCATGTATGTATCTTGGGGCACCAATGAACTGATTAGATTTTGGGGTCATGAGGTCAAAGGTCACAGGGCTCATTATATATGCAAAAATAGCTATTGATCGCATTGATCTTAAGAAGTGATTAATGGATTTGCAAAATAATTTGTAGTTGCAAAATCTCACAAACTGAATGTCAGATTTCAATCAAACTTGGTACCTGAATGTATTCCAGGAAGCCATTGTAGCCATCAGATTTTGGGGTCATGAGGTCAAAGGTCAAGGTCACATGACTTATTATGCCAAAATAGCTCGTAATTGCAATATCTCAAGCTAACCAGTTGACAAATAGCCAGCAAACTTGGTACCTAGTATTTGTATCTTGGGGAGCTGATAAACTTATAAGATTTTGGGGTCATTAGGTCAAAGCCCAAAGGTCAAGGTCACGGCTCATATATGCAAAAATAGCTCATAATTGTGATATATATCTGATCTGGTAGACAGATTACTATTAAAATTGAGTTGAAGAATTAATTTTAGTGCATGTTAATTTGGGCTTGATTTAAATCACGCAATGGCGGAGGCATCATTTTCGACTGCGCGCAGTCGAAGATCCATCTAGTTTCTTTCTATCAACCTATTATTATTATTATTATTATTATTTATTCGGCATTTCAAAATAAAGTACAATGTATGATACAAAATGAATAGTGAATTTACAAAACGATCAGAAAACATAAAAGCATAAAAGCACCCCTGGTGAATCTCCCCAAGCTGCCTGGCAGGAAAAAAGAAATCTTGAATTTCTGTGACCCATGGGTCTTTCCTGCCAACTTGGGGAGGCCACCAGGGATGCCTTGTACATAAATATTTAAATATTGCAATATATAGTAATTTTATAACAATTAATCAATACATAATACAAATTTTTTTTTTTTTTTATAACATCAACATTTGAAAGCATTAACATATGTACATCAAAAAACACCATGAAAGTAAGGGCAAGTGAGTGGAGAGCGAGATGCGGAAAACAAGAATAGGGAAGGGAGAAAGGCAAAAGGAGAGAAGATGAGAAAGAGAATAGATGGGATAATGAGAGAAGCAGTAGGAGATAGGGATATAAGACATGACAGATAAGATATAACATGTATAATACATTATGACAATTTAAAATCACTTTACTAATTTAAACTAAATTAAATGGCAAGAATTTACAAAAATGTCAAAAGCAAGTACTAACCAAGCAAGATAATAGTCCATTAATTATATTGCATGAACACAAATATTGAAAATCCTATCATAATAATTTTATCAACAACCATCAAAATTTCAAACTATATTAAGTACTATACAATTAAACCTATCATCGTTATTATTATCATTATCATTATTATTATTATTATCATTATCATTATTATCATTACTATCATTATTACCATTACTATCATTACATTCTACAGCGTGGCCAATTTAAAATGAAACAACATAATCAAGCTTTAATAATATTATTATCTATTTTATCCAAACATGCAATTGATTTCCAAAAATAGCTTCTCATGAGAGGTAACATGCGTACCATCAATAACTCCAGTAAGTATCAAAATAATGATATCATTAAAAGGTATACAAAGAATCTAGTAGTTAAAATAACATAAGAACATGTACTTGGTGTATTTAATTTCAATTTCAGTGTAATGCAACAAAACAAATCCTAATTTATATTATCTCAATTAACAATCTAAAAAATATTTCATTTTAGCAGTACCAAAACACTAGTATAAATCACATTTTTAATTAACTACAATCGGCACACTAATTCAAACAAGGTACTATCAAAATGTACAAAAAGAAAGAAAGCCTAAACATTGCAAGCTTATTATAATTTTAATGTAGTGTTAAATTCAAAATTTTAAAAATTTTAAACAAAAATCATACAATAACAGAAACCCTAGCTTCTATTATCACATTTATCGATATAAGGCCCAAAACCACTAAATATGCACCATTAGTGAAAAGGTGTGTCTCCAGTGATCCTGGTCTTCTAGAGAAGAGATTTAACTTTACACCAGTTAAATTGTACTTTTACTTGATAGTGAGGGTCCTTCTCGTAAAAGTAACCATAAATTCAAAGTGATTGAGAGTAAAATAAACAATTGACAGGGGATAGAATATGGCCGAGGTATCAAAAACCCCATGTCCCCAAGACAAAATCGTTCAGTTTTTCCAG
This sequence comes from Echinarachnius parma, assembly GCA_037951105.1. Classification (NCBI taxonomy): domain Eukaryota; kingdom Metazoa; phylum Echinodermata; class Echinoidea; order Clypeasteroida; family Echinarachniidae; genus Echinarachnius; species Echinarachnius parma. Next base: position 18,089 of record JBAMJV010013939.1, read on the forward strand.
GTTTGTAAAAAAATAAAAGTACACAGGAGCAAAATAAGTGCAGTTTTACGACAGCAGCACAGTGTTCTATGAAACATAATACAAAATGTTATGATCCCACTTTATTTAAAATGTTGATGGCCATTGGAAATGTGTCGCCAAATCTAGTGAAACCTACGTTACCATTATCTTACTAAATAAAGGGATATGCTTAGATGCTCACATCTGTACAGTTATCTTATTTTTCTAATGATGAGAACATGGCATACAAGTAAAAACATATTTAAAAGTCAAGATACAAAAGAAATGTGACTGGGAATATAAGAAAGAGACGGGATAAAATAGTAGATTTAAGAGGTGTAACATACGTTACCACGAATTTTAAATATAGGTAACCACTATGATGTAAATTACTCTACTGGAGTTCAGGCCAATGAAGTAGATTGATATCACACAAAAAATGAAAATTAAGTTCAACTAAATGTTGCTTAATCAACCAAATGATGTAACATACGTTACCAGGTGATGTAACATACGTTACCAGGTGTAAAAAAATGTGTGTGGGATATACTTAATAACTATCTAAATTGATAGCAAACTGGTTAACGCCATCTATATGTGGTTAAGGGTGAGCTTAGCAATCATTTTCAAGGCCAAAATTGTATTCAAACAACACTAAATGTAACATACGTGACCAATTTGAAACATACGTTACGGCCAAATTACATATCTTTGGAAATCGTTAACGGACACCTGACTAGATGAATGTTCACAAAATATGTTTTAGTGGTTTTATTAACACTTCATTGTTTTTTTTTCATGGTTGTAACATTCAGTTAACAACTTTGAAACTAACTATCTAACATGTGAAATGTTGATGGTAACGTATGTTACACCTTTTTATCAAAATGAAGCACACATTTCTTGCACAGTAACATTACGTGCTCATTTTCTCGGAGTATATACTACCAAGTATGCACTTTAGATTGGCATTAAAATCAAACGTTTAGCAAGAACTTTATTTTTGACATTTTCTGACTTTTCAGTTGTACATAATTAGTGGTTTTGAGCCATAAGCGTAATGTAACAATTTATCTTATAATATAATAATCGTGCACTAATGATAACAGTAAGGTTCAATCTAATCAGTACAATCATCAATAACCTGAATAATGTAACAAGCAGCAGTCAAGTAAGTAGCCACTACAAATATACTGTTCCTTCATAATAAAACAATACATTAAAACTTGCCAGAAGAAAGGCATGTACACCATTATCCTTACCGACTTAGGCATTGAATATTACTGTGTGGATATGAACGACCTTTTTAATTGGTATAAAAAGGATGGTAATGGGGAAAGAACAGCAGCATCCCTGACTGTTTGGGGTAGGGAATTCCAAATTCTTGGGAACCTACAATTTGGGGATAAGAATAAAACCTGCGTTCTAGAAGGGAGGTGTTTAAATGTAAGAAGATTGGGATGCCTATCATTAATTTGTAAAGTTTCAAAAGTATCATTCTTTCAAGAAATGTACCGTATTTGTCGGTGTATTAACCGCACCCCCTAAAAAAAAAAAAAAAAAAAAAAAAAAAAAAAAAAAAAAAAAGTGCATTTAATATGGTCGTGTATTAACCGCACCCCCTTTTTTTTTTTTTTTTTTTTTGAAAGCCCTGTAGTAACCAAATGTAGCTCTTTTTAATTTTGGATATACATTTCATCCATTAGAAATAATTATTATCTTAAAATATGGCATCACATAGAGGAACCTCCAACATAACTCAATATAGCCAATCCTCTCCCTCCTCAGAGCTCTCTCATCATCAATGAGCAGTAGGTAGGCCATTTTGTTGCTATGGAACTTTCATCAAAGGTAAATTTTACCGTAGCTCTTTGACTTACGGTAGGAATTATTGCTGCAGCGAAGACTTGACGCAACACTTGCAGCGACAACTTTTTTATGAAATAGACTGCAGCAACAAATTTGAGAGTTGTCGCTGTAGCGGAAAATTTTATGCTGTTTTCGGACTTGTCGCTTTTATGAAACGGGCCACAGAACTGACCTAATGCCCTTATCACTCTCACCCAATTATAAGTAATATATTGTTTCTTTTTTCTTTAATACTGTAGCATGATGTTCAGGAGAGATACCTCAAGGCAGCTCTGGCTGATGTGGTGGAGGAATGCGTCAGCTTTGTAGGAGTTGATCTCAATGTCTGTTCTGAGGTACTTCTCAAGTGAGTTCAAATCAAACAGTTTCTCTTGTATTTTCTTCTTTTTTTCTTTTCTTTTCTTCTCCTTTTATTTTTATAATCATTTAATTTTATTTGTTACCATTATGCACAGTCATGCAGAAAGTATCCAGGCACACATTTACATGCATCCACATGGCACTTTAGGTGTTGATGTCAGTGTCCAATGACCAATAACCAATAACCTTTAACCTTTAATTTAAAGGTACATATCAGTTGACTTAAGATAAAAAGTGAATTAGTCTATACAGATGAGAGACATCAATGTCTCATAACCTTTGACCTTTGACCGTTGTCACCACTTCAAACATGCAGATGCATTGAAAGGCATATCAGCCAACATTTCCAAAAAATTCATCAGTCAGCGAAAGTGGATGGGTCTCTGACTGAAGACCTTCAGACAATATGCTGGATTTGGAAGGACTATGCCCTTGTGAGTAAACAAAAAAAGTGCCAGAGCCACAACAGCTCATTGGATTGTGTTGTATAAATTTCGTATTTCAAACTTGCAGGTGTGTTTCAGGCATATCAGCCAACATGGCAAAGAAGATTATCAGCCATCGGAAGCGGATGGGTTTGTTTGTAAATCGTCAGCAGCTACTGGATATCAAGGGCCTCTGCCTGAAGACCTTCAGGTGATATGCTGGATTTGTAAGGACTACGCTCTTGTGTGTAAACAAAAAGTTCCAGATCCACAAAAGCTCATTGGGTTGTGTTGTATTTCGTATTTCAAACTTGCAGGTGTGTTTCAGGCGTATCAGCCAACATGGCCAAGAAGATTATCAGCCAGCGGAAGCGGATGGGTTTGTTTGTAAATCGTCAGCAGCTACTGGAGATCAAGGGCCTCGGACCAAAGACCTTCAAGCAGTGTGCTGGATTTGTCAGGATTACGCCCTCGTGCGTGGAAGATCGCCAAGAGTCGCGAGAGGTTATTGAGCTATCTGACAGGTAATGAGACTTTTTGGTAAAACTACATTTACTGATAATTTGTTTGATGTAGTGATGAATCTTTGTATTTCTGAAAGAGTGAAAGTTGTCTATTTTTAAATCTCTACCTATCTGCCCTCACTCTTGTTCCCCTCTATCCTTTGTTTGTCTTTCGGTTCCTCCCTAACCACTCATACCACTGACAATACTCTCTCCATCCTTTTCTCTACTATTTCCCTCCTCTTTCTCTCCGCTACCCTTTGTCTATATCTTGATGTCTCTCTCTGTCTTTCCCCACTCTCTATCTATGTCTCTCAACATTCTCCACTCATCTCTTTTTTTCTTTTCCTCTCCCTTCTCTCTCTCTCTTCCTCTCCCCTCTACTTATACCTTTTCCTTGCCTCTCTTCTCTCGTCCATCTAATTCTTCTTCAACAGCCAAGAGGAAGAAAGGCTCGGCAAGACCGTCAAAGAAAAGGAAAACAACCAAGTCGTCTCCTATTAGCCAAGGAGAACCCCTGGATCCTACCTGGATCCACCCAGAGTCCTACAAACCAGCCAAAGAGTGTCTTGGTTCAAGCTCAGAAAAAGGCTAACTTTCTATCCTTCTCTTTTTTTCCATAGTGAAAGTCCTGATGAAGATGTTAAACCAGCCAAGAGGAAGAAAGATTCGGCAGGACCATCAAAGAGAAGGAAGACCACCAGTCATCTCCTGTTAGCAAGGCAGAATCTCTGGATGCTACTTGGATCCACCCCGAGTCCTGCAAACCAACCAAGCTCAGAAAACTTTCTATTCTTCTCTATTTTGTCCATAGTGAAAATTCTGATGAAGATGTGAAACCGGCCAAGAGGAAGAAAGGCTCATTTGGACCATCAAAAAGAAGGAAAACCACCAAGTCATCTCCTGTTAGCAAGGCAGAACCTCTGGATGCTACCTGGATCCACCCTGAGTCCTACAAACCAACCAAGCTCAGAAAAATGCTAACTTTCTATCCATCTCTATTTTTTCCATAGTGAAAATCCTGATGAAGATGTTAAACCAGCGAAGAGGAAGAAAGGTTCGGCAGGACCATCGAAGAGGAGGAAGACCACAAAGTCGTCTCCCGTTAGCCAAGGTGAACCCCTGGATGCTACCTGGATCCACCCCGAGTCTTACAAACCAACCAAAGAGTGAGTCTTGAATCAATTTATATCCAGACTCAAAATTAGGTCAGGCTTGCTGACCAGGAACCACCAGAAGTTTGCATTAGAAACTTGTATGTTCATCAGCTAACATACCTGATTTGACATATTGAAAAAGCAGCTCTGTCTTTGATACAAATGTATGAATTATTATTAATATTGAATAATAATAAATGTCCACTCCTAAAGCCAAAGGTATTTGTTCTGGCTGGTAAACCTAATACAGCTGACCCTTGTTAGAAAGTTGTAGATATAACAATCCATGTTTTATCAAGTGCATTGTACATTGAATGTAGAAGCAGCTGCTTGAATAGTCAATTCTATTTTTGCTTTGTACGCTAGATTGCTGAAGATGGCAGCATCGAGTGAAAAGGAGATTGGAACTGAAGCCATCAAGTTCAAACTGGACAAGGTTGTTAGAGATAAGGGTAAGAAATGTGGTCCCTATTTGTAACCAAGAAATGTGGGTTTTCTTTGTTTAATGAATGTCATTCTAGTGCCAGTTAGAATTGCCCTTGGCTATTGTTGAACTTGATGCATATAATTATAATTTATTTTGTATAGATAAAATATTTCCTTTTGAACATTCTGACATTTCTCTTTGCATCTAAAATATATTTTGTTCCTAATATTTTCATTGTCATTGAACATTATACTTATGTTTTTGCAATTTTTACCAAATCATGTATGTCCAGGATTTTTTACCACAATTTAACATTTTTAACTGATATCAAACCCTTTCCGTAGTTTGATCTTTTAATCAGCCTCATATTAATTAATCATAGCTTAAAGGGATCTAGTAACTTTGTTGACATGTGCAAAAAGTGATGAATGGTTGATGCAATGTATATTGTTGTTATCTCATATGTCCACAGGGTATTGTGTGAAAATTTCAAGTCAAATTGACATTGTATGGCCAAGTAATGAGCGAAAATGCAAAGTGATATTCAGTAACTCACTGCACTCACTTTGTACACAGAAGAAAAACTCGCCCGGAGTTTTTCTTATCTGAATACTTCAATCATACATATCTTTGTAACAAAAGGGAAATTTGAAAAACCGAAACCTGTCCCGTGATTTTATTGTTAATACGAATACAACAATATATAAGGGAACCGCTAGAATTAGAAATTTATTTTGAGGATTTGGACAATGTTACTAAGTCCCTTTAATATTTTATTCACCTAATAAATTGCGTTCTTACTAATTTCAAAGCCATCATACTAACCATTTTCACTAATAGGACAATCATATGGCTCATGCTCTGTGGGCTGAACGAACCCATCAACAATTATGTCAGATTTTCCACCCAAAATTAATTGATATCATCATACCATTTTCACCATAAAATTAATTTGGGTAATGTCTTAAAACAATCAATTAATATTTAACATTCTGTAACCATCAATAATTGTCCAATACCTTCTGCACGCAGGTTCAGCCTTCCTAGCAAGGTGCATAGGAGTAGGAGAGCCAACGTTACAGCTCATCATCGATGGTCTAAAACAACCCATCAACTACGATATCAGAGAAGGTAGGCTGCGCCAAAGACACTACAAGGGGAAGACTGGACACTTCGCGGATTTTGTGTAACGCTGAATTTCGTACATGGGGAAGGGCGCCCCTAGCGTTGAGTAAGTAAACTTCTTGTTGTTTTCGCGCGTAGCCATTGAAAACACAATAGGGAACTGGTAGTGAAGTATCAAATTCCTTCTTATTTTTGCTTTTTTATCTCAAAATGTACACCAAATATTAAAAGGAGTTTGTTTCTAAGTTTGTCTGTTTACAGGTGAAAATTTCCAAGAAATATTTAATAGTAGACATGCAGAATCAACATTCACGTACAAGTTTCTTAATTTGCTTGCTGTTAAAAAAGAACTCGTGTACATCATCATGATTGTTGCTGTTACCTGTGTCATGGTTTGAAATCAAAATAGTAACTTTTATTTGAATACCTCTTTTCTCTTTATATGAAGAATTGTTGTTAACAAGAGTGTCACATCCGAAACACAAGCATTTTGTTAACTGCGTCACATCGGAAATGCGATGCCTCAAAAAATCCAAGTCAAGTTAAAGTCATGCAGGAAATCTGGTTCCTCTTTTCACTTTCTTCTCCAAATTCGCAGATTAAAACATAATGTTCACTTCTCATTTTCTATGCAAAAAACTACAGAAAAAAAAAAAAAAAGATTCAAAAAAAAAATTTGAAAATTTTCATCTTTGTTGACAAATTTGCTCAAAATGCAGAAATATCAAAAAACAAGTGTGCCTTATGTCTGCATATATTTCAAGTTCATACTTCTAGTAATCTAAATCCTGATATTTCATGTCATTCACCATGGATACATAAATATGAAATATGAACTTTTATGTGAAAATGTTATAAATCAAACTAGGGACAAAAAATTAATGAAATTAACTCCTGTCCATGTGGATATCAGGATTATATTACAAGAAGTATGAACTTGAAATGCAGACATAAGGCACACTTGTTTTTTGATATTTCTGCTTTTTGAGCAAATTTGTCAACAAAGATGAACATTTTCAAATCCTCGAATCTTTTTTAAAAAAAATTTCTGTAGTTTTTTGCATAGAAAATGAGAAGTGAACATATGATGTTTTAATGTGCGAATTTGGAGAAGAAAGTGAAAAGAGGAACCAGATTTCCTGCATGACTTTGGATTTTTTGCGCCGCAGTTAACAAAATGCTTGTGTTCCGGATGTGACACTCTTGTTAACAACAATTCTTCATATAAAGAGAAAAGAGGTATTCAAATAAAAGTTACTATTTTGATTTCAAACCATGACACAGGTAACAGCAACAATCCTGATGATGTAGGCTACACGAGTTCTTTTTTAACAGCAAGCAAATTAAGAAACTTGTACGTGAATGTTGATTCTGCATGTCTACTATTAAATATTTCTTGGAAATTTTCACCTGTAAACAGACAAACTTAGAAACAAACTTCTTTTAATATTTGGTGTACATTTTGAGATAAAAAAGCAAAAATACAGTTCCCCCTATTGTGTTTTCAATGGCTACGCGCGAAAACAACAAGAAGTTTACTTTACTCAACGCTAGGAGCGCCCTTCCCCCATGTACGAAAGTCAGCGTTTCATTGATCACTGTACAAAACCGCGCAGTTGTCCACGTCTTCCCCTTGTAGTGTCTTGGCTGCGCTTATAAAAAGTATGAATGTTTTGATCCGACCATCATCACTTTGATATGATGAGAATAAGAACAAGAATTTATTTTTAAGGATGTATTAATTTCATTTAAATATTGGAACTGAACTTCAACATTAATACTCTTGGTTGATACAACTTTCTTTTGTGATTGATTTTTTTTCCTTCTTTTGCAAAGTTTGAGTACCTCTTTGCAGCAATTAAGAAGCTCCTGATTTTCTCTTGCATGTACTTTTCGTTATTCTTCATGACATTTATTTGTTCTCAGCTAACCTCTTCTCTTGAATAATATTTCTATTCTTGCTGTTATGCAAGAGTAGTTTGAGAAGCCGTTATTCAAGCGGGGGTGATGTCGCTGGCCAGTCTCACAGCCTGGTATGCGAGTCCCACCGGGCCGGGTCCGTCACCGGGTCCACTTTGGCGTGTTCGTCGACTATCGGCGTGAGACCAAAGGCGCTCTGCCACAACAACAAGATGGCTCCGCATCTGCTTAGAGGGCGCACTCTCGGTCCGGAGACAAGGTGGAGGTGATCGTGGGCTAACAAGAAGGTGCTGGGTAACGTGGGAAGGTCCACATAGCGGGGTCTCACACTAGGGAGGTTCTCTGATCGTATTGCTTTGAACTGATGACATTCTTGTTTTTATTAAATAGACAATCTGTTGAAACAGAAGGTGCTGGAAAGTGCGGATGGTCCACATAGCTTTCACGCACAGGGGTTCTCTGATCGTATGCCTTTGAACTGATGACATTCTATTAATAGACAATCTGTTGAAACAAGAAGGTGCTGGAAAGTGGGATGGTCCCACATAGCTTTCACACTATGGAGGGTTCTCTGATCCTATGCCTTTGAACTGATGACATTTCATTAATAGACAATCTGTTGAATCACAGAGGTCCTGGAAAGTGGGATGTCCACATAGCTCTCACTCTACCGGCAGTTCTCTGATCCTACGCCTTTGAACTGATGACATTCTATTATTGGACTAGGTGGGTTGAGCATTGTCAACAAGAAAGTGCTGGACAGAGAGAAAGTTGAACATACATGTAGATCTCATGCAAAGAGGTGGTTCTATGATCCTATGATGGTGAGAGTTCTTGAACTGATGACATTCAGTTAATAGACATGCCTGTTGTAACAAGAAAGTGCTGGACAGAAGTGCTGGACAAAAAGTGCTGGACAGTGCTGGACGAGTCCACATAGATCTTTCAACTAGGTGTGGTTCTCTGAATCTACGTTAGTGAGAGATCTCTGAACTGGTGACATTCTGATAATAGTCAAGATGGAGAGATGAGAAAATGTTGGACAGTGGGTAGGTCGTTATTGATCTCAGACTAGCGTTCATTCTAAAAACATTAATGTTCAAACTGCAGAAATGTATTTATTTATTCTATTTTTTTTATTTATTTTTTTTGGGGGGGGGGGGGGGGGGGGGGGTAATGAATAGATCATCCCAGTAAAAGAAAATTGCTCACAGGTTGTTGCATTTGTAATTTGACACATGCAGCATTAATCGCAGTCCAACAATAATCTGATGGTTATTCCATCTGTGGGCAAAGTCACGAAGCTACATTGCATTGAAGGGGCACCTATATTCTGCTGGTCAGTAATTGCAGATATGTTAACATTCATTTGAAGGATTGTGGGCCTATTGTATGCAACCACTTGCCCCCAGCTGATGTTATGTTATTTTGGGGGTTGATTTTTAGTATTTCAATAAAATAATGTATCATGTTTACCATTTTAACATTACAGTGGAACCTCTTTACAATGAGCTCTGTTATAACGAGGTACATTCTGATATACGGGAGGTAAATTCAACAGGTCCAATTTTGTATGTATTTTCTAATTTTAAGCCCCGATACAAGATATCTGATATATTGAGGGTAAATTCAATGGGCCCTAGGTGTTCGTCATATTGAGGTTTCACTGTTATTGTGGGAAAGTACCCCATCTGTCATGAAGTTTGGACAGAAGCATTCTCAATGTTTTATCAGTATTTTGATATTAACAAATGACAACAACTGCTTTTGTACAGTAGCAAGTTCAACTTGATCTAACTAGTGACCATTCTCTGATAACATTTCGACAGACGAAATTAGATGGAATACCCATTTGACCGTTGTCTCGTGTTTAATTCTCTAAAATGACAAGTTGTGTGCTAATTATTCAATATTTCAATATCAATATGGTGTCAATTTTTATTTGATGCACAAGTTATATTAATTTTCAGTATGATCTAGATATATCTTGTAATGCAAAAGGTTGAATGTATATTTATTTGTAACAAATCTAGGATCCATGGGCCTTTGGGTTGCATTATGTAACAAATAACAAATGTCCACTGATAGATACATGTAGGGGGGTTCTAGTCATGTAAATATTGTACTGCTCTGTTGAAACTGAGGAGCTCTATTTGTTTTATTCTGTCAAAATGTATTGCTGCAGAGTTTGCTATCAAATAGTCTTTTTTATGCCTCCGCCAGGAAGTAGCCGGAGGCTTATGTTTTCGGGTTGTCCGTCCGTCCGTACGTACGTACGTACGTCCGTACGTACGTCCCGTTCTCGGATCGCGTTATCTCAAGAACCGATTGACGATTTTCACCAAACTTGGTACATGTATGTATCTTGGGGCTCAATGATCTGATAGATTTTGGGGTCATGAGGTCAAAGGTCAAAGGTCACAGAGCTCATTATATATGCAAAAATAGCTCGTGATCGCGTTATCTCAAGAACGGATTGACAGATTCTGACCAAACTTGGTACATGTATGTTCCTTGGAGAGCCAATGAACTGATTAGATTTTGGGGGTCATGAGGTCAAAGGTCACAGGGCTCATTATATGTAAAAGTAGCTTGAGATTGGAAATCTCAAGAACTGAATATCAGATTTCAATCCAACTTGATACCTGAATGTATCTTAGGGAACAATTGTAGTCATTAGATTATGGAGTCATGAGGGCAAAGGTCAAGGTCACTTATAGCTCATAATTGTGATACGTCAAGATCTAAAAGACAGAGTACCATCAAAATTTAGTTGACAGAATTAATTCTGTGTACATGTTGATTTGGGCTTGATATGAAATAAATTGCGTAATGGCGGAGGCATCATTTTCGACTGCGCGCAAGTCGAAGATCCATCTAGTTTATTTATGTTGTGTTATGGAATTACATATGTTAACCCTAAATAGGTCGCCCTATGGCCCCCCTCAGATCTCGGGCGTGAAACGCCCAATCGCCGCGAAAATTTGCCACGTCGATGTCAAGTAAAGTGTATAGAATACCATGGGTAATTTTAACCAAAAAAATTTAATTCACTCATTTGCATATATGTGGTAACTTATAAGGTCATAAGATTCATATTTCTGCCCATAAATCATGTATTTTTGATAATTAAACATTGATTTTCACTACATATATTCTTTAGACCATTTGGAATAAACCAACAACAAAAATTCCTTATGTTTTATATTGTTTTGATATTTCTTATGTATTTCTTTGTTTTTTTACTTATGTATTTTATTGTTTTCATTGTTTTATTTTGTTTCTTACTGTTATTCAATTATTTTGACCCCCAAAACAAACACCTTAATTGAAAACAAGACCAAATAACCAATGTTTTATCTCTTTTTAGGAAAAATTATATTTCCATGTTTTGTACACAAATCACGAAAATGTGCAATTTTCGGGCTGACATGCAAAGACAAAAGGTCACGTGACTTCATAATGGTTTATTTTGACGGTTTATTTTGACCCCAAAAACAAACACCTTAATTGAAAACAAGACCAAATAACCAATGTTTTATCTCTTTTTCTATCCCCCCGGCCTTATTAGGGTTGATTTAATTATTTATTAATCCACATGATGGCAATCCTTTGTGTTGAACATGCGAAAGAAACATGTTCCGCTCTTTTTTAAAAGAAGAAAATAAAGAGAACAGAGAAAGAAATATGAATGCTTTATTTATAAATACAGATTTATATCTATGTGTATTGTTAAATACAAAGTGTGACCTTTGTCACCTTATTGACAATTTGTTACATTCGTCGTCTTCTTCCATTCATGTGCAGATCCTCCTAGAAGTATACTCGCACAAGTAATTAAGATGTACAATGTGAAATGACTGTGTTTCATTCTGTTGATGTTCTGTATGTGCATTCATGCAATTTTCAGACTACCTAACCCCAAAATTGTTGGGTCCTGAATGTGTGAACAATACATTGTGTACATTTTTGGTACTAAGTTTGCACAATATTTGCACTTATTAGCGCTAAGAGATAATATAATTCAAATCATTGGTTAACTTGAGTGATTTAAATTATTCTCCGTTTCATTGGTTTTCTTGTTTGCTAATACAACTCGGCTATACACATTCCATGTTGTCCATTTGGTGCAAGAGTTGCCTTTTTTGTGTTGGAATTGGAAGAGCAGAAGTTTCTAAACAAGTTTAAGAACATCAAATATGTTTCTTATTTTTGTGCAAATAAATTTTTATTTTATTCAAACATTGAAGTTTTTTGCTGCTTATTTTGATGGATATGGTTTTGTGTTGCTCAAATCGAATCTAAACATGTGTACATCTGCTACCAATTTAATCATTCTCCGTACACACTTATATGGGTAATTTGAACTTTGAACATTTGCATGAGAAAAGGAAAAAAAAGAATGGTGACTTTGACTTGATGACGTCATGATAAAGGCCCACCCTCATGTTTACCCATTGTTTATTTCCCAGTGTCTAGTTGAGGATGACATGATAAATTTGCCAATATCACATTATCCTCATCTAGCCAATGAGAAGTGAACAATGGGTATAAATAGAGTACAGAAGCTATGACGTCATACAAATATTGTTTAGAATTTCTCAATTTGAACTTCATTTTCTGAAAATTTTATGAATATGATACGACCATCCAAATTAATTTTTATTCCAATAGGCAATCAGTGTTAGATTGCTCTGGTTCATAACTTTATGAACCAGAGCATTATAACACTGATTGCCTATTGAAATAATAATGAATAAAAATGAAATAAAATGAAGTTCAAATTTGAAAATTTTGAAAATTCTAAAAAATAGATTTTTGATGACGTCACACTTCACCACTCCCCATAGAGGTGAGGCCTAATCTCTGCTTCATCATGTCAATATCCGCATCCTAGATTTGCAATCAAAAACTTTCTAACGCCACCAAGAACTTCTCAACAGAGGCACTACATATTTTTGTTCAGATTATTTAATAGCATTTTAATGAAGGGAACTTTTACTCATTTGCTATATTAATATATCTTTACAAACATTATCATCAACACTCTTTGTAGATGGATAAATACATGCAGAAGTATTATGCATGAGGTATTATGAGGTAAACACATTACAATTATGTGTTCTTGCTCTCAAATAATGAAGCTTAAAATAATGAAAGTCATAGACGTATAATATGTTGTTTTATTAACACACGTGTTACATTTCCAGGGCCCCGTTGCAGAAAGAGATACAATCGATTGTAAGTTACGATTGATCGTGCATCTAGAACACGTGATGTGACTTACGATCAATTTTTATCTCTTTCTGCAACGGGGCCCATATCTTTATAATCTTGAATTCTTTCAAGTTAACATGCTATTTCTAATTTGACTATCATGTACATATTTTTGACCAGTAAAATCTCATTTTGTGACAAAGATTTTATTCATTAAAAAATGTGTTGAATCATCAGAATCATTATCACAAAATGATCAATCAAGCCACAAAAATCAGATTTTCTCCTTGAGCCCCAAATCATCTTGTAAAATCCAAAAGCCTTGACAAGCTTAGATAGATCTACACTTCTGAAAGACAAAACAAACCTGATTATACAAGAGAAATCAATCTATTTTCTTTGATGTCCAGATGCATTTCACTAACCCTTACTTAATATTCAGGGCTCAGAATTTGCACTGGCCCGCTGCCCCGGGGCAACCAAAAACTGAGATTTGGGCCACCAACAATTTGACTTGCCAGATTGGCCAACTAATCATGTCTTTTTAATATATTTCCTTTGTTTGGGGTGACCTGATCAGTTATAGGCCACTCAAATGTGTCAAGACTTGATTTACATGCCCAAGATGGCCAATAAGGAAAACATTTATTTTGAGCTTTTATAGAAGGGAACGCATGGTTATCTCCTGCAGTTGAGAATTTGTAATTTGTATGGAACACAAATTGTCCATAGTCCTGAACATTCTGTAATGCCACATTCAGACATTAATTTGTTGCTTGTATCATATACATTAATAAATGTTCTAATCTAGTAATGGTACATGTATTTCTGTTGCAGAATAATATATTTGTAATAATGAAATGAAATCAACCAAGTTTTGTCCCATTCTATAATGATAGGTTTTGGCAAATACAGGTAATTAGTTTATACCCTATAAACACTCTTTATTTACAAGAAAATGACATCATTAAATGAACATGCATTGATCCTGAAGTATATAACATGCTCATTGTGTTACATTTCAAAGTTATTAAAATAATTACCAACAGTGGCATGATTACGTGATAATCAATTATAAATGGTTAATTATTAACTATTTACAAGTTTTCTTGAAAAATAA
>JBAMJV010013940.1:0-50971 GCA_037951105.1 Echinarachnius parma
GATCGGGGTCTCCGCTTATTGAGAAAATGGTCAAACCACCGATGCCAAAGACACGCCAGACTGGCTGGTCCAGATTTTCCCTCCGTTACAAATTCCCGTTCCCGTTCTTCAACAAGCGCAAAAATGGAAGCTCCAGGGGCAACGGGAAAATAGGTAACTGCGGGACCGGGAAAAGGAGTAAAGGCAGCAGGGTCGGGAAGTGGGAGGTGAACATGAAGGTGGCGAATTGCGAGCGGGACAACGTGCACAATCACAGCCACAGCAGCCGCAAGTGGTCGGGAATCGACCCGATCACGAAGAAGCAGTGGGAAGACTTGATAGAACAGAGCCACGAGGGCAGTTCTGAACACTGTCCATTCCAAGAGGTCAATCACAACCACAACAACGACAACGGCGATGCGTTGTGCAACGAGGAGTCGAGCTACTACACCGCTTTCTGCGACACCCCAGTCATCGAAAGGAATCCCGAACTGTCGTTTTCCCGACGGAGCACGGTGGAAGAAGCTGAAATGTGCCAATTTTTGGATACAGATGCGGCTATACAAACCACCGTTGATTTGTCAGATGCATCTCGCTGTGAAAGCGACCAAAGAGACTCGTCTGTAACCGAACCGGATGAAATGACTATTCAGATACTCGAAGAACTTGGTTCGAATGAAGAGGAAGAAGAATACTCCATGCCAAAGGAATCGTTGAGGCCAGTCTCGTGCACATCCAACTGTAGGCCTATACCTAGCATCACCATTGAACACCTTTCACCGGGACAGTCACGAAGGGTCCTCAGCATCAGTCCGGTTGTCCAGGAGGGTGCAGGGTACAGCATGGAGGATTCGCGCTTTGAGGATGGAGAAGTGCATAGAATCGCGGCAAAAGAGAGTACAGTTTAAAGGGTACCACCACCCAAAAATAATAATCTTTTTATGGAAAGGTTACATCTTTAGTATTGCATTCCTTCAATAAGTTCACAAAAATACGTTTTCAGAAAAAAATATATAATTGGAAAACGCATCACCATTCTCAGCCATTCGGTCATGCGGTCTGAATGCGCAGACTATTATGCGAGCAGAGCAAGCGGCGCTCTATGCAGAGCGAACGAATCATCCGGGATTCTATTGACGTACGCGTGAATTGCATTGGCGCACTCGCAAATGCCTGGCCCGTGTGGAACCACGAGATAGCCGTGGTTCCGTAAGTGGTGGAAATTTATTGCTTTGTTTATGAATTACACAACCCTTTGCAAAATGTTGGGTATATATTTGATATCACAAAATGGTATCAAAACATATAATAATGTGTTGTCCTTTGCCTGGTGGTCCCCTTTAAACCCTACAATATTGACCAAGGTCCCGTTGCAGAAAGAGATACAATCGATTGTAAGTCTGGTCATGTGATCTAGATGCGCAAATCTAATTGGTTGAAACGCGCAAATTTTCAGACTTACATTCGATCGTATCTCTTTCTGCAACGGGACCCAAGACAAATTATATCTTGAACCTGGAACCAATGGCTAGTATTTGTATACCTAATAATGAAATCATCATTATATGGCTGGAAATTTACCAAGGTGGCTTGGACTGTAATTTAAAATGGGCATGGTTTTATGGAGCGCCAGATTTTCATTTTTTATTTTCTAAAATAGATAATAGATTTCAGATGTTAGTATAAGTATCGAACAAGAACAATTTAGTCGTTAATAAAACAAAATAATGATTTAAGAAAAAGTCATGATAGAATAATTTGTTTTGTTTTCCTTTTGACACGGAATAACAGTTATTCTCACATCTGGCCTTCCATAGAATAGTGGCCTAAACCATGGCTTAAAATGACGTCATATGACGCATTAAAACAATGGCCGATTTGTGAATTCCAGCAAATATACATGTACAGTATTATAAACGTTTCTTTTTTATATTATCACTTGTACAAGTAATTCCAATGGAATTGAGAAAATATATTAACGTGAATTAAATTTAAGATTTACGTTGAAAGCCTGCGTATTTCCGGTATATCACATGACAGGATCGAACCGCACTATACATCGGATACTCTTTAAAGTTAAAGTGACACCATTCAAAGGTCGACAATAAAAACATTAAAGGGATCTAGTAATTTGTTGACATGTGCAAAAAGGGACGAATGGTTGATATGATGCATTCATTATGTAGTGATCTGATATGTCCACTGAGTAATGTGTGAACATTTCCGTTAAATGGATGTTATATGGCCAAGAAGTGAGCGAAAGGCAAAGTGATATTCACTAACTTATTGCACTGACTTTGTACACGAGTACGACTAGTGGATAGTTTTATATCTAAACATGTCAATCGTAAATATCTTTTTAACGAAAGGGAGATTCGAAAAACCGAATCCGGTCCCATTCTTCTATTGTTAATACGAATACCACAAGGTATGAGAGAACCGCTAGAGTTGCAAGTAATTTTGAGCATTTGGACATTGTTACTAGATTTCTTAAACATTTAAAATGACATCTTACTTAACAACACCGGAAGTACATAATGTATATCGTTTTGTCTTTGTTTCGACATTTTAGAGATAAATGTGAATTTGGGAGATTTATATTTTCTTTCCTTCATACTGTTCTTTCAAACTATTAGCATTCATAAATATCTGATGTACAGCAAAGACAAGCATATCTAATTTTAAGATATATCATATTCATAATTCATGTAAATATATTCATTTGTAGAATTCAATTTAATATATTTCGCATTATTTCATGCGAATTCAGCGTCTTTTTTTTTACATTATGACAAATGTATGTCTAAGCTGAGGTTTACAATGTCTTTGATTATGATTAAACTATTTCGTGTTTTCGGACAAAATAATTCAATATATTTGCATTATGCTATATTATGCTATTCCGTTTGTAATCAACGCACGCAGCTGCCCCAAACAAATGATTTTGTACTTATCATGTAATCATTATCAAAAGTACTAAGCATATATACTGATACCCGATAATTTCACGACTCAAATACCTCGTTTTTGTATTTCTTGCTATATCAAATTACATTTTGTTGTTATAATGTACATCACAAATTTGGACGTGTAGATGTTCACACATTTAGACTTTACAATCGTGGTAAACTCGCCTACAAGGTAATTCAATTTCAAGTTTTACAGTTAATTAATTGTTATTGAAATAAGGTGTATAATTACGTAAAACGTGATCACTCACAAAAACTATGGTAATTCCATTCGTTCTTACCATTTATACATAGGTCAATCATGCGTTTTGTTTTGTTATTAAATATCACCATGGATGTTTGCGATACAATTTGCTAAAATACATTATTATGATTGTAATATAACATTAAAGATAAGCCTATACGGATTTAATTTTGGTGGATTATAATGACCAGTATGCTTACATGTCGAAGTAGTTGCAGCCATGTTTTGGGGTTTCCGTCCGGCCGTCCGTCCGTCTGTCTATCTGTCACGAACTTTAAATAATATATTTGTAGACGGATACATGGAACTGTAACGTCATTTGAGATGGGGGCGCTTTCTGACCTGGGGGTGTTTCACAAATATTCTAAGTTGAACTTAACTGCCCACTCCGTTTGTCCTTCGGCAAGGCATTTAATCCACATTGCTGCTCTCTACCCAGGTGTATAAATGGGTACCTGGTCTGGTGAAAATTAGCTTGGTGCACCTATAGGGTTGCCCGCCGCTAGTATGCTCCCCGGGGAGTTGAGAATGTGTACAAGATAATTGTGCGGGTCGGAACTGTACCATATGACCAGGGGTAATAAAGCGCTTAGAGGCTGTTCTGCATTAGGCGCTATATAAGTGCGATAAATTATTATTAATATTAACTCTGAATTGGACTTAAAAAGTAGGGAACGCCATTAGTTTCTTTTGTTGTAAAAGTCCTTTTTTCAAAGGCATGAAATGTTGATTCAAACCATTACTATTTTCTATTATGAAGGAGATTTCATGTTATTGATGCAACATTTATGAAAAGTCTAAAATTCTTGCGTTGCTGCTTTTGAATATTATTGTATCTCAAGACTCCAAATGGCTTTCCATTATAGTTAAGTCCAACTTAGAGTTAGGTTCAACTTAGGATCTTTGTGAAACCCCCCTGGATGTTCTAATTTCTTAAAAGTGTACCTTGCCATTTTATCCAACATATTATCTTGCCATTGTACTGACAATTGTATGTGCTTGTTGTCTTCTGAAATATAAAAATATCATGATTTTACCTCGAATTTTGTTTTGATTTGGTTGTTAACTAGCAAGATGTCGTACTGTATAGGACAAAGATATATTATACGCAGTAGTGTAGCGTGGTCGTACTGATCGGGGGAACTCGAATTATGGGATGCAATGCTTCTTTTTGGTTCTCCCATATTTCACGTTATGTTAATTACAAACAAATTATTGATTATGTAATATTTTATTGTATTTTAGTCTTCAATTCATTTATTTAATTGTATTTCGTTTTTGAATGTATTGTTTGTTTGTATAATTACTTGTTAAAATTTTATTTGTGAAATATGGATATAAATTCAAATAAAATCAAATCAAAAATGACAGATGTAGTCATTTATGTAGCCAGAAAATTCCATCTCGTTCTGGAGGGGTCCTTTAATATTACGACGTCATACTATCCCTCGATCTATATGGTGAGTGAAACAACAATCGAGGAAAAGGGCTGATTTATCGGTCTAACTTATATGGTGCACACTTTACGTACTTTTATATTTTAATGGAATTTGTCGAGTTTATTTTCAACTCTTTTTGTCAAATTATTGAGGTACGTGAACCCCCCCCCCCCCCTTCCCTTGCTCTACCCGTCACTAAAACATAATAACAATGATACAATTTGAATATTATACTGAGTTAAATATAGTGTTGAGTATTGGTATTTCCCGAAGTGCCCCCCGATATTTTTTGGTGAGATAATACAAAACTAACTGTCAAATTCGAAAAAAACATACAATTCTAAAGACAGAATAAACTTTATTTGATCAAAATCGGTTAAGAAACGGCTGAAATATCCATAAATATATTTTTATTCAAAATGTTTTCCACCGGCAATCACCGGGCGATATTTAGACTTTTTTAGAAAAATAAAAAAAAAACTCGAAGACTACTTTGAAAAAAATCAGAATATGTTTTTAAAAAGCCGTTGATGATATATCTATTGAATCATTATTTTAACAAACATTAAATGCAGAATTTTGTATGAAAAAAGGCTAAAACCAATGATTTGTTTTAATGGCGCCCTCTTGAGTTGTAACGGCTCTTTTTTAATGATAACAGGGGTTTTACTTAGTCGTAATATCAATAAATATATCTGATCTTATAATTATTTGTGGCCCAAATAATTGCTGATTTTTTAAAAAAATTTAAAAAATGCTTGCACTTTTTCAAAAATGTTCACAAGCGTTTTTTAAATAGTTGTTGATGATCTCTCATTTTAATCATTATTTCAATAAAACATCACATGCATAATTTTGTATGAAAAATGGTTGAAACTAATGCCTTTTTAGAAAGCGCCCTCTTGTGTTGTAATGGCTCCTTTTGAATGATAACGGGCTTTTAACTTCGTCGTTTGTAATTTTGTAAACCTTTCGAGCATGGTGGAGTTATAACTATTAGTTTATAATGTTACTGTCCAGGTTTGGTAACTAAAGTTCAGCCTTACCAAAACTGTAGTACCCCTTTAAGTCTCCGTGAACAATTATCATGAATATATAGCATGTGTGCTGCCGAATATATTTTGTCAAATTTAAATAAAATCCGTGGAGCTTTTAAAACTGAGCTTACATACAAAATTCCTTGGTTTGTCATTTTTGGAAAATGTTGTAATATGTAGCGGTTGGTTTGTCTCTGCGTTTGTTTGTTTTTTGTTTGTATGAGTGTGTGTATTTATGTGTGGTACGCGTATGTATGTATGTGTCATTATATTTAAAGAAATGTGCGTGTGTATGTGTGTGTGTGTGGTGTGTGTGTGCGTGTGTGCGTGTGTGTGTGTGTGTGTGGTGTGTGTGTGTGTGTGTGTGTGTGTGTGTGTGTGTGTGTGTGTGTGTGTGTGTGCGTGCGCGTGTGTGTGTGTGTGTGTGTGTGTGTGTGTGTGTGTGTGTGTGTGTGTGTATTGTATCGATGAATCTGCGCGCTTGCAGATTTCCGAACTGTTGATATTTAGGGGTCTAAAAATTCTTACGGTCTGAAACGAGAATATATCCGATATAAAGGGGGATCTCACCATCGATATAACGATCCCTCTTTTTAGGGACTATTTTTTTTTGTTTTGTAATAGTATTTTATTTTCTCTCAAACAAATTTACAACGTAAATTTACAATACAAATCATTCATATAAGTACAACAAACTAATTGTGTACAGCATTACATATACATATACAATCTGTTCTTATACATATAATGATCATAGGCGCCGGAAGTGGGGGGGCAGGGGGGCGGCCGCCCCCCCAATCCAAAAAGTGGGGGGGCAAAACGCGTTTTTGCCCCCCAAAAAGCCCCCCCCCCCCCCTCAAAAAAAAGAAAGAAAAAAGAAAGAAAAAGGAAAAGAACAAATTAAATGTATCAGATTATTTGTTAATTCTAACGTTTAAAAACTGAGTTATTCATCCATTTAAAATTTTCGCTGCGCGCTTCGCGCGCAAACAAATTATCTCAGTTTGTTGTGTAACTTGCATTTGGTACGTCTGGGATGGGTTTTTCTGTACCAGTCCACGTATTTCCTGTGTAGGCTGTTATTGCTCTGCTGTTTGTGTGACGTGCACCAAATCGCACCATTACAAGTAAATAAATGCAAACTCTTCCCCGTGGGAGGGGGATACCCCTCCCAAACCCTCCTCTGCCCTCCTCTGCCCCAGCCCTCGGTCGCTTCGCTCCCTCGGGACTCATTTTTAGTTGTAAGCTATGATGTTGGATCATACAAATGTGACATGTTTATGTTTTTTATGCACCATATTGCAACATTTCAAGTATATACAGGCCAAATCTTCTCCGTGGGAGGGGGATACCCCCTCCCAACCCCCTGGCTCTGCCCCAGCCCTCAGTCACTTCGCTACCTCGGGACTCATTCTTGGCTGTAAGCTATGTTGTTGGATCATACATAATGTGGCATATGGTTTATGTTTTATGCACCAGATTGCACCATTTCAAATATGAAAATGCAAATTCTTCCCCGTGGGAGGGGGATACCCCCTCCCAAACCCTCCCCTCTGGCTCTGCCCCAGCGCTCCCTCGGGACTCATTTTTAGCTGAAAGTTATGATGTTGGATCATACAAATGTGGCATATGGTTTATGTTTTATGCCCAGATTGCACCATTTCAAGTATAAAAATGAAAAATCTTCCCCGTCGGAGGGGAATACCCCCTCCCAAACCCTCCCCTCTGGCTCTGCCCCAGCCCTCGGTCGCTTCGCTCCCTCGGGACTCATTTTAGCTGAAAGTTATGATGTTGGATCATACATGATTTATGTTTTTATGCCCCAGATTGCACCATTTCAAGTATAAAAATGCAAAATCTTCCCCGTGGGAGGGGATACCCCCTCCCAAACCCTCCCCTCTGGCTCTGCCCCAGCCCTCGGTCGCTTCGCTCCCTCGGGACTCATTTTTAGCTGAAAGTTATGATGTTGGATCATACAAATGTGGCATATGATTTATGTTTTTATGCCCCAGATTGCACCATTTCAAGTATAAAAATGCAAAATCTTCCCCGTGGGAGGGGGATACCCCTCCCAAACCCTCCCCTCTGGCTCTGCCCCAGCGCTCCCTCGGGACTCATTTTTAGCTGAAAGTTATGATGTTGGATCATACAAATGTGACATGTTTATGTTTTTTATGCACCATATTGCACCATTTCAAGTATATACAGGCCAAATCTTCTCCGTGGGAGGGGGATACCCCCTCCCAACCCCCTGGCTCTGCCCCAGCCCTCAGTCACTTCGCTACCTCGGGACTCATTCTTGGCTGTAAGCTATGTTGTTGGATCATACATAATGTGGCATATGGTTTATGTTTTATGCACCAGATTGCACCATTTCAAATATGAAAATGCAAATTCTTCCCCGTGGGAGGGGGATACCCCCTCCCAAACCCTCCCCTCTGGCTCTGCCCCAGCGCTCCCTCGGGACTCATTTTTAGCTGAAAGTTATGATGTTGGATCATACAAATGTGGCATATGGTTTATGTTTTATGCCCCAGATTGCACCATTTCAAGTATAAAAATGAAAAATCTTCCCCGTCGGAGGGGAATACCCCCTCCCAAACCCTCCCCTCTGGCTCTGCCCCAGCCCTCGGTCGCTTCGCTCCCTCGGGACTCATTTTTAGCTGAAAGTTATGATGTTGGATCATACATGATTTATGTTTTTATGCCCCAGATTGCACCATTTCAAGTATAAAAATGCAAAATCTTCCCCCTGGGAGGGGGATACCCCCTCCCAAACCCTCCCCTCTGGCTCTGCCCCAGCCCTCGGTCGCTTCGCTCCCTCGGGACTCATTTTTAGCTGAAAGTTATGATGTTGGATCATACAAATGTGGCATATGATTTATGTTTTTATGCCCCAGATTGCACCATTTCAAGTATAAAAATGCAAAATCTTCACCGTGGGAGGGGGATATCCCTCCCAAACCCTCCCCCTCTGGCTCTGCCCCAGCCCTCGGTCGCTTCGCTCCCTCAGGACTCATTTTTAGCTGTAAGCTATGATGTTGGATCATACAAATGTGGCATATGATTTATGTTTTTATGCCCCAGATTGCACCATTTCAAGTATAAAAATGCAAAATCTTCCCCGTGGGAGGGGGATACCCCTCCCAAACCCTCCCCCTCTGGCTCTGCCCCAGCCCTCGGTCGCTTCGTTCCCTCAGGACTCATTTTTAGCTGTAAGCTATGATGTTGGATCATACAAATGTGGCATATGGTTTATGTTTTTTATGCCCCAGATTGCATCATTTCAAGTATAAAAATGCAAAATCTTCCCCTGGCTCTTCCACAGCCCTCGGTCGCTTCGTTCCCTCGGGACTCATTTTTTGCTGTAAGCTATGTTGTTGGATCATGTTTTTATGCACCAGATTGCACAATTTCAAGTCCAAAAATGCAAAAGCTCCCTTGAACGTGGGGTGGGGGGGGGGGGGGATTGGCAACCCTGTCAGTGTGGTCGGGCATGAGCCCCTAAACACATACATCTTGAGCCCCCTTCGGGTTTTGCCCCCCCAATCCAAAACTGCTTCCGGCGCGCCTGATAATGATAATCATAGTGTTTGAGAAAAAAAGAGATCTATAGTAAAACAGAGAAACAAGTCTATGCTAGACTGTGAACGGTACCCATGGTTGTATCGGCACTCGATTATATCTGAACAAAAAGAACAATAACCAAATCAACACATATAATCATAACAATGAAAACATAACACATCATTAATATTTAATATAAGTATTTTTACATAAGTAAAGCTTGTCCTGAAGGGATGTGTTAAGAAATGAGTTTATGTCATTTAAACCTGGGTTAAAGATGTGCCACTAACAAGAATTGGAGGCAATGAAATACGAATGGCATAACATGATTATTTCATAAACGGTAACATTTAATATCCTCGGGAAAAAAACGACTAAATACAGTGTAAATATTGAATCGTAGTATTGAAATTGCGCGATTATGATTTCATCCTATTTATCGTTATGCGTAATTTCCTTGTTTGCAAAGTTGATAAAAAAAATGTCACACAAAGTAGATTATCGTTTATACAATCATCTAACAGAGTCGAAAACGGTTTCAGAACTCAGTGATAAAAGCTTTCGTTACTCGCCCAGAAATATGAAAGGCTGTAGGGTAGGGAGCTTTTGCAAATTTGGACTCGAAATAATGCAATCTGGTGCATACCTTGGAAGGAAATTTGATAATACTTAATTAAAGAAGTCATTACCATCTCCCCTCATGATAAGACCGCTATATAGTATACAAACACAATCGAACTTACACACACACTAGAAATACACTTACATCGTCCGCCTGTCGTCCGTGCATGTCTGTAGATACTTGGGGGAGGGGGTGTGCCCCCTCCCACGTGGAGACATTTTGGAAATTGGTGTTGAAAATATCACTGTATAAGTATGGTCATAATTGTTGCAGTTATATATAGGATTTCTTGGTCAATTTCGTAAGTAGGCCGAACAAATTCATTTTATGTTCATTCAATTTCGCCGATTCTGTCACCGCAGCTGTTATTTTTCGTTAAAATTCGTTTTTTAGCATTTGAATTCATAGAACGATCATTCAAAAACATTTTGTTTTCATTCGAATTAAAACGTGTTTATTTTTCGTAAAATTTACATTAAATTTAAAGCGAGACGATTCGCGATTACGTAATAACGTCTTCCGTGAATTCAAATTCGTTTCTTTGCATACAATTTCACACGGTGTGCAGACAAATTAAACATGTTAATCTCACCCAGTATGATCATAGAACCCCGCAAGCTTAGTTCCATGCTAAATCCATTTCAAATTGTACGGTTTGGTAAGCAACAAACATTTTACTTGTCCTCACCAGGGGTGTATACCCACTAAATCAACTCTACTTAGCAACTGAACGATCATGTGTTAAGTAGATATAACCTAGCCACATCATCGATATTGAATTAGCATGGAACTAAGCAAGTGTCTTTTTATGAATATGCAATGAAATAAGTGCATGCAAAGTGTGTGTTTACAGACTACAGTTGTATTTATTGAAGTGGCGTACCATAATGGGACATTATGGTGGTGGTGGGGGAGGGGGTATCAATACTCTATACATTGATTTATTGTCATGTTTTGTTTGGTTTTGTTTTTGATAATTTATTCGATGTTCGTAATCTCTTTGAGGCCATTTATATTAATGTAAATGATATTTAGTCTGTATTGAACATGTTAAGAACAATCTATGAGTATAAGTTCAATCACAATCATAATCACAATCAAAATCTGAATCACCATCACACTGAATCACAATCCCAATCACGATCGTGATCACAGTTACAATTACCATCTCAGTCATAATCTTAATCACAATCTCAATTACAATCACGATCACGATCACGATCGCATACAGTAACAAGCACAATCACGCTACACAATCATTAATGAGTTTGATACATTGTTTTCTCACCGCGCGCACATCTCAATAACTAAAAACACATCACCGGATATTGACCAGAATGACAATACATGTTATATGACTCATTTTGTTTAATTTAGATGAGAAACATGGGCATATACCATGTATACCATAGGTTTGTAAAGATAGGCGAATATGAATGAAAACTTTGTTATTTAGAATGACCCTAAGTGAAATTGAATGGTCCGGACGACCGATTTGCCATTGTTGACGAAAATGAATGCAAACTGCGCGTTTGTAAGCGGTTGTTAAATTGAATGAAACAAGTGCTAAATCCATTGAACAAATATGTAAATCAAATGAAAAAAGTGCAATTTTGAATGAAATTTACAAGCCGACAGCTGTATTTCGCGAATTTGAATGACATTTGTATCAAAACGAATGAAAAGATTTAACTTCTAAAAAAAAATGGGGATTGTTTGTCTTGTACAGGCCACCCCCGCATCAAGAAGTGGGGGATATATATCCCCCCAATTGTCGGACGGCGTGTGCGGCTGAGACCTCCGAACCCATACTTACATCCAAGGGTCCTTTTGCTGTAAATAGGTACCCATGTCTAAGGATTTTTTGTGAAAAATTGTCTAAAATATTTAATTTTTAGCTGTAATATAAAACAATGGCCAATCATTTTGCAGTTTTTGATAAAATTCTTCATTTGTAAACTGTACCATACTACAGGGGCGGCGCCAGGTTAAAGTAAAGTAAAGTTTATACTTTGAGGGCGCGAAGCGCCCGAGCGAGAGAGCGAAGCTTCCTAGCGGAGGGAGGATTCGGGAGGGGGTGTCCCCCCTACCACACCAGGGAACTTTGGCAATTATAAACACCCGAGGTTGTGAAATATTATGTATGTGAGCGAGCGGAGCGAGCTTGAAAATTTTAGCCCCCCCCCCCCCCCCCTCGGGGGGGGGGGGGGGGGGTAATCAGATAATTGTCGGACGGCTTGTGCGGCTGAGACCTCCGAACCCATACCCACATCCAAGGGTCCTTTTGCTGTAAATAGGTACCCATGTCTAAGGATTTCGAACTTTAAATATTTAATTTTTAGCTGTAATATAAAACAATGGGCAAACATTTTGCAATTATAAACACCCGAGGTTGTGAAATATTATGTATGTGAGCGAGCGGAGCGAGCTTGCCTATTTCACAGCGGAAAATTGCCATTTGTTTCTATATGTATGGGTATATTCGTTTTTATTGCTTATGATATGGCGTTATGAAGGGTTATATATAAACATGTTGTGAAATATTATGTATGCTAGCGAGCGGAGCGAGCTTGAACATTTTATCAATTTCACATCGGCAAATCCCAAAATCCCGGAGAAAATGAGGGAGAAAAGAGGGAAAAGGAATAAATGAAAAAAGGCACCAATGTCTAAGGTTTTTTTTAATGAAAAAGGGACCCATGTCTAAGGATCTTTCTTGAAAAAAGTAACCCTTCCCAGCGGCACATCCCCGTATACTCAATATATACTTGAGTTCTCCCCCCCCCCCCCCCCGTGTATCCCCTATCCCCCGAGATCATACGCCCGTGGACACACTAAAACACACGCTGTTGATCCCATGTGTATCTCCTAGTGAACTGTTGTTTCTGGCGTATTTTTGTCTGGTTAGGTGGATCTGTAAATGATGCGCTTGATGTAGAAGGAGCATTTTCAAGATTGGGGCAAATGGTTCTCAACATTATCTTACCCTTGCTTTGATGGATCTCTATTTGGGGTGCCCTTTTACTTCAAAATGTTCTGACAAGCCAGAAGAAAAAAAAATCAGCAGAATTGTTTCGTTTATTTGCTGACTCCCCCCCCCCCCCCCCCCCGGTCCACCCCCTGGATCCGCCCTGACCCCCTTACCAGTGAAGGGCGGGAAGAATGGTGTCCAAATGATCGTGTCCTATATAAAGGCCTACGTTGGAATTGAAAGCAAATTTTAAAAATAGAATGAAGAGGTGACGAAATTGGGCGGGAAAATCTATACAGGGTGGCCCAGAAATAACGGAACGAGGCACTTCCCAAAATAAAGTAACGAAATAACTGGGTCCATTGGATAGTGTGTCTTTTCAAATGAAAATTGATACCAAGAACATTAATTTTGGTCGTGCCGTTTTTGTTTTAGAGCGCTGTGAGTGACACCATGTCAGGGTTCATTTTTCTTCCATTTTGACTGATCTATTGGCTAAAGAATGACCCGAACGGCTTGTCATAGAAGTACGGCGCTTTGGTAATTCAGTCGAATGCACATTAACAAAGGTGTCCGCATCTTGAGCGCACCGTCATTCTATGACAAGACGTTCGGGTCATTCTTTAGCCAATAGGTCAGTCAAAATAGAAGAAAAATTAACCCTGACATGGTGTCACTCACAGCGCTCTAAAACAAAAATTGCACTACCAAAATTAATGTTCTTGGTATCAATTTTCATTTGAAAGGACACACTATCCGATGGACCCAGTTAATTTTTTACTTTATTTTGGGAAGTGCCCCGTTCCGTTATTTCTGGGCCACCCTGTATAGGCCTGACCTATCATAGTAGGTCTAAGGTCAGGTGGTGAGCTTAATTTATCACTTTCTTGAGGATATTATTTTTAAAATTTGCGATTGGATGACAAAGTTTTGTGGCATACGCTGTTCTTCGGCTTCCATGATTTTTGTCTTTCTTTCTCCTTCTCGGCATTTATTCATTACTGCACATTTCATATAAATTTACAAGTCGTGCGGGTGATCACCTTTTTTCTTTCTTTATTTCAACTTTACAAAATTGTACGTATAGCTCACATTTTGTAACTATGAAATAATCGTGGTGAAATTTTAACTTTTAATTAGTATTACTGGAAATTGAGGTTGGTGTTGTATTATACAAGTTTACTGCCTTTACATAATATATACATCGCATTCTTATTTCTTCATAATTATAATTAAACAAATTGTTTCGTTCGACAAAAAGAGAACTATTTCATATACTTTCTATTACCTAATCTACAAGGAAATATTCACTAAGTACAATCGCGATATGAATAAACATATTTATGACTTAACATTTTTTTGGAATAAATTACTTTAGTTTGATTAATAATTTGATAAGTCAATTACTTAGAGCCAAATATTCGTTTTGGGAAAATTACTGAAAATAACTTTATTGGCAAAAGTAATTGATTACTCGTTGTATTGTTGAAATAGTAAACAAATGGCTTGCGTGGAAAAATCCGAACCTTAGTATCGTTAAATTAAGAAATATCAGTTGAAATGTTTATTCATGCCGCTGACATTGATCCAAAATTGACTACTCGGCTCACAGCTGGCGTAGCTATATGCTAATTCGCGCCTTGAGCGCACGTGGTTGAAGATTTACCATATTTTATTGCACGCAGTCGCGAACATGCGGTTTAATTTTGTCATCAGCGGCTGATAATTTCAATTCCGATCAATTTATTCCTCAAAATCAATATCAATTCCAACACAGTTTGTGTCCAAATCTTTACATTGACAGCTATAATATATTCTTTCACATGGTGAGTAAAAAAGCGTGTGTGTTGCATTTGTTGTAGGTGAGGTGTTTCCCAGTACTGTCATTTGGCTTTAATTGCAGACTTCAGTCATGGAGTATGGTATCCACATATGAAAATACACAATAATAAATTACGGCATCTCTGGCAATATACAATGAACTGCATTTTACAAGTTATATCGCATACTTTTCATTTTAAATTGAAATGTATCGCTAACGAAATATTGATACTATATAACTGCAAATAATTATCAACAGTGTATTGTACATGCTATAAGTGTGTAATGGAAAATGATAAGAATAATCTAATTACAGAATTTGTTCATTTATTATCAATACTGATCATAACTACTTTTGCCATTATAGTTCATATTTTTGGGGTGGGGCGTTTCCCAGTACTGCCATTTAGATTTAATTACAGACTTCAGTCATGTTTCATGAAGTATGGTATCCACATATGAACATACAGTATAATAAAATGCGGAATCTCTGGAAACATACAATGAACATTTTACATTTTTAAATTGAAACTTATCGCTAACAAAATATTGATGTAATACAAAAGCTATATTAACTGACAGAGAAGTATGAACAGTGTATAGCACATGTTATGAGTGTGTAATGGAAAATGATTGAATAATCTAACTACATAATTCGTGCATTTATTATCAAGATTGATCATATACTTCTTTTGCCATTATAGTTTATTTTGTTAGTATTAATACTACCAGGTGTTAGCTTTGCCTAAAACTATTATTCAAAACAATCATTATTAGTTCAAGAATAATGTTACCTTAATATGTTCTACATATGTACAAATTAATCACAACTAAGCAATATAATGATTGTTAGAACATAATCGTTCACTTGTATCTTACAATAAACAACATTTGTTCAAACTGAAATAATCAATGTGCTTTGTTACACGTATCTGATACACATTATCCATTAAATGCCCGACACTGTTTACTTGATTACATGGTTTACAAGTTTAACAAGTTAGTCAAAGATATCAATACCATATAAACGAGTTGAACTTAGATTACACCTTGCTACACCTTGCTACACCTTTTTCTCATGACCCAATAGCTGAATAGCACAGTTTAACAAGTTGATTTCAGTTGGGTAGACTGTAATACTGTAATACATTCCGAGGCTCATTACCAAAGTACGTCTGTAAATCGTCGGTGACGTAGCATTTTCTTACAGATCGAGTGGTCACGACACTAATGTATGCGGACACTTTATTGTTTGCCATTTGTATTATTATTTGTTTTTATTCGGTGGCCACTTGACCCCTTCCCGTATCAAGTCCACTGTATCTCGGGACGACCATATACCTGTACTTGCTTATGCGTTCACTATCTAAGACAAGTTTATGTTGATGCAACTTCATGAACGGAGTAAGTGTCTGCAATACTTTGCAATACAACATATGCAAATCATATACCATAATCCACCATTTTAAAATGCTACTCTAATTCCGCTCTCTTGTTTGAATCATAGACAGTTTCCACCTACGCTTCTGGAATAGGGAAGAGTAATACATTTTAATATTATGCAACTATGTTTCTGTTCTACGTTCCTGCCACCTGCTGCAAGATAATGTCGAGTTATTGACCGACTTGGGGTAACATTATACTCGAGTCGAGTATAATGTTACCCCAAGTCGGTCTAAAAGAGCATTCGTCGTGGTCAACGGTGATCAGCGTCTCCTATCGACACATGTGTATGCTTCATTATATGCGAGACATGAATTACTGTACGTTTGGTAGACCTAATCCTGTTCCTGCACATATTTTAAATGCGATCCAGATTATATGCATTTCCTAAGTGTGATTCAATTACATGATGTTAAATTTATTCTGCTGATATCGAAAACTGTATAGCTGGACGTCAGGTACTGTAAACACTTAATTATTCAACTCTAAATTGACAATAATCGGATCTGTAAATTTGTTTAGCAAGTGTCCATACTTGTATGTTGTGTATGTTAATTGTGTTGTAGGATTGTTCAAGACGTAACAACATTTTTTACGTCAGTATTAACGTTATGTACTCGACAGGGTTTGTCAAAGTCATTCCGGTGGTACCAAAGTGTTATACCTTAAATTGACAGTGGCAACCTTTGTGAGCTCGTTCCAGAAGTATTCGTGGCCCCTGACATCTTCTGGCCATCTCATATACGGCCTGCGGTCGCTAAGATATATACGAACTAGGTACGGAATCTCGTCCTCAGGAATATCTTCTAGAAATATGACGACGGTGTTTTCTGTCAATTCGTCATGTACGTGGTCCAGGGCGGTGCGAAACTTGATGAGGAACCAGTTGTCCCGGACAGAACTTCTGCTGAGGAGCATGATTGTCTTGAAGCTATGCTCCACGGCGTAGTGAACTGCCTCCAGGTAATGCATACCAAGCGTGAGGTCCTCATCACCGAATGAATATCTGTCGTAATCAGGAAGACGCTCTTCTAGCGTAGGTCGCAGGTGGTCTCTGGCCCACACCTCGTCTTCTTCAGTAAACATGATGTTTAGATCAAAGACAAATTCGTCGTGTTCTCGCGCGTCTTGCATTTCTCTGTAACCGATGATTGCCAGTTTCACCAGGAATAGTTTGTACCTGATCAACCATCTGTTGTGGAAAGCGAGGAGCAGACCAGTAAACAATGCGAGAGCAACGAAAGGGAGAGTGGACACGAGTACAATATTCGGAACACAAAATTTACTCGGATCAAACTCCAACAAAGGCTTTCCTCGCAATTGGCTCAGGGAATCGACCGAGCAAAGGGTTTCATTTTGGTGAACAAACATTCCAGACGAATTGGCGAGGTTGTGCAGCCAGTCGTAGATGCACTGACAATCTAATGGGTTTCCCGAAATATCGATGTAATCCAGGTCATATTTAATTAAAGTGTTCCATGTGCTGCGATTGAATGCGATTAACCGATTATTTGACATTCTCAAATTCTGGAGAAGTGGGACATTTTCCATGGCTCCTTCCTCAACAAACATGATTCTATTATCGTTGATGTTCAGAGTCTCAAGAACCGGCAAGTACTTAAGTGCATAGGTCGATATAAGGAGCATATTATTCCCGTTCAAGTCTAAATAAACGAGAGAGTGCAGTCCCTGAAAAACCATCCCAGCGAGACTCGGGATTTTGCAGTTGTTCATCATCAACTTAGCAAGCAACAGGTTATCCTCAAAAACCCTTTCTGGCAAATTTCCTAAAGGGTTGTTGCTCAGATGCAGCTCACATAAATTAGGTAGTCCTTGAAACAAAGATCTACTTAAATAGGAGTCCCATAGAATTTCTCTGTTGAGTTCCGTGTGACTGACGTCTATGAATTCTAATAATATTGTGTTGTTAAACGTTTCGCCTGGTATAAAAGGGTAGGTACCTTGAGGTATGAGGTCAGCAAAATAAAACTTTGAAATACCAGACGACAATCCAAGAGCCATTATCGCCGTTCCTGTAACATCGAGTATTTCAAGGCTCTCGGAACCGCCATACGAAAAAAGGTGTAATATAGATAGTCTTATATTATGGCTGAGAGTCAAGAATTTTAAATTGCTAAGGCCACGTAACTGATAATCATAAAGTTCTACTAGTTTATTACGCGACAGATTAAGATTCTCCATATTACTTTCCCACGTAGTATTATATGGATTAAAATGCATTATATTGTTGTCCGGCAGAGTCAAGTTTTGTAGACGAGGCATTCCTAGGAAATATTCTGGTTCGATTTCGTTGATGAGATTATCAGTTAACATCAAATAAAGACATCTTAACCCAAAGAAGACGTTTTTAATGAGAAAGAGATCGCCGCTAGAACCGATTATTAGCTCGGAAAATGGATGATCATTTAAAGAAGTGAATACGCCAACTGGAATGCCATCAGGCAAACTCATGGATACAAAAAGGAGGCTGGTAACATTTGACCCTGCAACACTACTTGTGAGGTTAAACAACATCGATGTTGGAGCGAAGAAATACCCTAGCTCTAGTACGTCGACATTCAATGCTGACAGTGCGTCTTCCGAAATGTAACGGATCGGGTTAATGGGCAGCCTAAATAAGTCGGTTGGACAAAGGAATATTAATTTATCTGGAGTCAGATCTCGGAACTTGTTTCCGGTGAGGGTTACTAGATACAGTCGATCGGTCTTACATCGAGACACGTTTAAGGAGCTGATACGGTTTCCCAATAAATAAAGATTTCTCAAATGTGGAAAGCTGTCCATTAAATCGTTCGGCAAATATTCCAGGTTGCAATAACTCAACACTAATGTAACGAGTGCTTCAAGAGGTTGAAATGTGACACTGCTTGGTATTACCAGATTGAGATTATTAGACAGATCCAAGGACTCCAGATGTTTGAGAGGCTGGAATGCTGCTGATTGAATCGTTTTTAGTCCATTATACTTCAAATCTAAAGTTACAAGATTCGGAAACGGTTCAAAAGAAGTGTTCAACAGAATATTGATCTCGTTGTATGCCAAGTTTAATTGTATTGTATTTTGAGGAAAATCGCTTGGAACTCTTCTGAGGTGCAAGCCTTTACACGTCACTGATTTATCACTCTGGTCCCACTGACATGATGTTCGGATGAATCGACCTTTCTGTATCTGGAGCCTATCTAACCGACCAGAGGTTTCTTTGCCGTCAGTGGTAAAGGTGTACGCCCCTTCCACTCCACACACCGTTATGATGAGCAGAAGGTAAACATGTCTGTATGTCATTCCCATGGTTTTATCGGCACTGAATAACAAATAACAAAAAATACATTTTTACAATTGATAATTATAACGATAATTGTACTGATAATAACAATAATGATAATAATGATAACTGTAATAACTTATGATGATAACATAATATTATTATATCATACAAACAAAATAATACGACAGACGAATAAAACCTTGCTTTAAGGGATGTGATCACAATTTTGTTTTGTGCCATTTAAAACTGGATCAAAGTTATGCCACTTGTACGATTTCGAGACAATGTTTGATTATCGTATGAACGTCCCCAAGAAAAAAATCGCAACAAAAAAACGTAGCGTTTAAAGTATTCAGTTCACTTCGATAATAATTGTTGCTTGTATTGTATCAAGCAAAAAAATAAAACAATGTGTTATGCGTGATTTCTTTGTTTGCAACTTACTTGATTTGATTTGAAATATCCATATTCCACAAATGATTTTGTTGAACAAATAAATATACAAACAAACAATATATTTATAAACGCAATACAAAATAAAATTCGCAGAACACTAATATACAATAAATATTACATAATCAACAATTTGTTTGTAATTAACATAACGTAATATGGGGGAACCAAAAAGAAGCAAAGCTTGAAAAACATTTGGTGCCCAGGGGTAATTGTGTCGTATCGATATTGAAAGAGGAACAAATTGAAAGAAGAACACAAGACAAAAAACGAAATAAAAAAGAGATCGGTGCCATGCCAAATACCAATTATTTTAAGACCACTATATTACAATCGATCCAACGGAATGAAAATAATACACGAGTGAAATCTTACTTTAGAGCGATATAAATATGACACATACAAGATATATAATATTGGTATGATGAAAACATTCAGAACTGCAGACGGCTGAAGAGGAAATATGAACGGAAATGGAGAAAAACAGACAGTCTTGCTGATCGTCAAATATTCATAGACCACAAGAATGCTCTAAATGTAGCCATCTGGGAGGCTAAACGTGAGCATAATTCCAATCTACTTCTTGAAGCTGATTGTAAGTGTATGCTACTATACATTCATTACTTGGAAACTCACAGAAAGTTCCTCCTCACTGTGAGGATCACACTGAACTGGCAAATAAATTCGCTCGATTCTTTGTTGACAAGGTTTCTCACATTCGACAAGTTCTTGACGGCCAAGCACAAAAACTTGCTGCGAGGGTGGACCAACTACCGGCCAATAGAACTGAGACTAAGGAACTGGGAGCAGAGTTTACCACGGGTGTTTTCTCAGAGCTCACCGGTGTCAATGAAAAAGAAGTAAATTAAATTATTGATACAACTTCAAACAAATCTTGTGCTCTTGATTCAATGCCGACATGGCTTGTTAAACGCAATCTCAATTCCTTATTACCAATGATGTAAATTATTATGTAAATGTAAAATGTAAATTATTAATTGCTCTTTGGAAAGTGGTGTTTTCCCTAGTATGTTAAAGAAAGCACGTGTAATTTCACATCTAAATAAACCATCTTTAGATCACTCTGAGCTTGGAAGTTATAGACTCGTTTCGAACGTTGCATTCATATATAAGTTGATAGGAATAGCTGTCTCTAAAAGGCTTATTGCTCATTTAGATAAGTTTGACTTACATGAAGAGTTTCAATTAGCTTACAAACGTCACCACAGCACGGAATCGTGTCAAACATGATTTTTATCAAGCAATCGACCGAAGACAAGGAGTGATTCTGGTGCTGTTAGATTTGAGTGCAGCTTTGATACCCCTGATCATGCCATATGGGTTGATTAAGCGTTTACAAACGCAATTTTGTATTCGTGACACTACTCTGAAATGGTTTCAATCATACCTGAGTGATCGGTCCTTCGAGTTTCTGTTAATAATAATAATAAATATTTCTTTTATAGCGCATTTCAAAACCGGAGGAATTCTCAATGCGCTTTACATGGCAAAGACTTATAATTTACATTTTACTTTTACACTTATGTCTACATACATCAAATAATATAATTTAACTGAGTAAAAATCAAAGCGCATCTTAAATTACAAGAAATAAGTCAATAGTAAACATAAAGAAAAGATTTAGCTACAAGCTTAACAAAAAAATAATGTACAGTAAATCGGTATCAGTATAACAATGACAAGTTATACAGTTCATAATCACAAATATGCCTCTTTGAACAGATAGGTTTTGAGCTGTTCTTTAAAAATGTTGGGGTTGGATTGGGTGCGAATTTCCTAAGGTAGCAAGTTCCAGAAAGTTGGGCCAATAAAAGAGAATGAGCGTTCACCGTAATTTTTTGTTTTTTGAGGGGGTACATGAAGGAACTGCTGGTTAGATGATCGGAGGGATCTTGCTAGGGTGTAGATAGACAAAAGATCATAGAGATAGCTCGGTGCGAGACCATGGATAGCATTGAAGACGAGAAGGAGAATTTTGAAACGGATGCGAAATTTGATTGGAAGCCAGTGAAGTTCTTTTAGAATTGGTGTGGTGTGTTCTTTTCGGGGGGATTTAGAGACAAGTCTTGCTGCTGAATTTTGTATTCTTTGCAGTTTTGTTACTTGTTTTACCGGAATGCCTACCAAAAGGCTGTTACAATTATCGAGTAGAGACGAGACAAAGGCATGTACAAGAACTTCAGTACTGGACTTATCAAGGTATGGACGAATACTACCAATTTTCCTAAGTGCTAGGGAGGCATTCCGACAGACTTAATTAACGTGAGTTTGCATATTCAAATGCTTGTCTAGAACAACACCAAGATCTCGCACTGAGTTTGAAGGGGGGACCTGATCATTTCCTGATGTAATTGGGGGAATTCCCGATATTGTCTAAACCTTGATGATAGATGAAGAACTTCCATCTTGTTGTCGTTGAGAACAAGATAGTTGCACGCCATCCAGTCCCGAACTTCCCGTAGACAGCATTCTAGCCGCTCGATCACGAATTCCCTGTTTGAGTTGATGGAGACGTACAATTGTGTGTCATCAGCATAAAGCATGGTTGAGAAACCATGTGCACTGATTATGTCTTGTATTGGAGATGTGTAAGCTATGAAGAGAACTGGCCCTAATACTGAGCCTTGAGGGACACCCCATTGTAATGAAGAAGGCTCTGATGAGGCTCCCACGACGTTGACCACTTGCTCTCTCTCCGACAGGTATGAGGTAATCCACTGGAGTGCTACCCCTGTTACTCCAAACCGTTCCGTTAATCGTGAGAGTAGCAAATGGTGTTCTACGGTGTCGAATGCAGCCGTCAGGTCTAGTAAGATTAACACAGCTTCATTTCCGCTATCAAGTGTTATGAGGAGGTCGTTGTATACACTCACAAGAGCAGTCTCAACACCATGGTGCTGCCTGTAGGCTGACTGTCTGGATGGCAAGAGTCGGTTTTCGGAGAAGTATGCCATCAACTGCTGACAAACGACACGCTCAATGACTTTTGCGAGGAATGGTAAATTGGAAATTGGACGGAAATTCTTCAGGTTGTCTGGGTCAAGACTGGGCTTTTATAGCGTAGGTGTTACCAATGCCGACTTCAATGAAGCAGGAAAAATGCCCAGCTCAAGAGACTGATTCGCTATGTCGGTGATGGCAGGAAGAAGAGTGTCCATGCATTTACTGAAGACATGAGCAGGGATGGGG
Source organism: Echinarachnius parma (assembly GCA_037951105.1). NCBI lineage: Eukaryota > Metazoa > Echinodermata > Echinoidea > Clypeasteroida > Echinarachniidae > Echinarachnius > Echinarachnius parma. The sequence goes on from JBAMJV010013940.1 coordinate 23,042, forward strand.
TCTGAGGAACAAGATTTGATTGTCTTTGATTTAATGATGGAGCGCACCTCATCATTGAGAACATGCCGAAAACTCTGCAGACTGCACGTCGCACCTTCGTCTGTTGTGTCACTTGGGGATTTGTAGTTCGTGTTGGTGTTAAGTTCTCGTAGCTGGAGGACCTTGTCGTGAAAGAAGTTTGAGAATCGTTCTGCATGCTCTTTCTCAGAGTCATAAGAGGGAAGGTGTTGGTCACTTCGCTCAACCGTCATCCTTTCGACAATCTGGAAAAGTTCCTTGGTGTTGCTAGTGGAAATATTTTCTCTGTGATGTGCCCCTTTAGCTTGTTTCAGCTTAGATCGGTAGTCAGAGAGAGATTCTTTCAGGATCATATCTCAGACAAAGTACCTCTCAAATGCGGAGTCCCACAACGCTCCGTACTCGGACCTTTCTTTTTACCTTGTATGTGAAACCGCTAGGAGGTATACTTAGGCGCCATGACGTTCAATACCATATAATGCTGACGACATCCAGATGTATTGTACATTTGATCCAAAATAAGCATACAGCCTTCAAAATTCACTTCAGGCTATAAATGATTCTATTCAAGAAATCAATGACTGGATGATTATAAATAGATTAAAATTAGATGAAGAAAAAACAGAAGTTCTTGTAATGTTGTCTCCTAAACTTAGTCATTACCTTCCACAAGAGGTTAAAGTCTCTGTTTGTAATACTCAGTTGATGCTTCAAACACAGTCAGATCTTTACGAATCGTATTTGATTCATCTTTGTCTATGTCTGACCAAGTCACTGCACTATGTCAATCTGTAAATTTCCATTTATATAATATTTCTAGGATTCGGAAAATGTTAACGCAGGAAGCCTGTAGTCATGTTATGCGTTCTCTTGTTTTAAGTAGATGTCTTTTGATAAATACTCCTCGTGTCGAATTAGAAATATTACAGCGCCTTTAAAACCGCGCTGCACGCATTGTTTTGAGAGCCCGGAGACAGGACAGGGCAACTCCATTATTACATAGGTTACACTGGCTACCAGTTCATAAGAGAATCGTATATAGAATAGCACTGTTTGATTATAAATGTACTAACAATCTTGCCCCAGGTTATTTATATACATTATTAAGTGTTCCTACACAAATTAAATTATAATCTCCGTTCAAGGGTAGACACATCAATGTTAATGGTTCCCAGAACAAATTTAAAGGGGGTGGAACGTAGTTTTCATTTTTACTGTGTGGAATAGTCTGCCATTAGAATTAAGGTTGTCCCCCACAGTAGATATATTTAAAAGAAATTAAAAAAAACGTATTTATTTGTGTTGATAGATTTGACAAGTTGTACAGCGCATTACAGCGCAGTTATTAACTGGAAATGCGCTATATAAGTGTCAATTATTATTATTATTATTATTATTAAAACTAACTAAACAATGATTATTACGAGTACTTATTCAATACTAATGATTTTAATTTACGTTTAAATATAAAAAGAGAGGGGCTTGTAGGAATTTCTTTTGGAAGATCATTCCAAAAGTTTGGACCAGAAAATAAAATTGTTTTGGGGCAAATAGTGCACGCGTTCGTGGTAAATAGAAGGAACTACTTTGTTGGGTGGGAAACGTATGAACAAAAATGATTTTTTTTTTTTTTTAATATCGTCATCAGGAAGTTCCTTATTGGACAATTCAAACATAAATATCAACATATTATAAAAATATAAATCAGTAAGTTTAAATATTTTATTTTAATAAAATAACTTTATTGTGTGAGCGTAAAACCCTTTTTTTTATTAACAATTCTAATAGCTCATTTGTGTATTTCAACTAGTTCATCAAGTAATACTAATGCACTTTTGCCCCATGCTAAAAATTCCATAATACATATAATATAATATTAATGTTCCACAAAAAGTATGTAAAGCAGTAGATGGGGAAAAGATGTTTAACCTAAATAAAATGCCAGTATTTCAAAAAAAATTAAATTACATAAATAATTGATGTGTGATTTTCAAGATATAGATCACAATCAATATATAAGCCTAGAAACTTAATACTATACATTCCTTGTAAATCAATATAATTTATTAAAATATGTCCGGGGACGGAATTTATCGTGTTACTATAACAAAAACATATATTGTGTTTTAACGTTATTTAATTACAATTTATTTAAATAAATCCATTTCTGTACCAATTTCATTTCATTATTAACTAAACCGAACAGAAAAAGTAACTTACCCCTTAAGCAATTGCCCATAATTTCATAACCGATAATTGGTTCAAGATGTCATTTTACCACAATATTGGCACAGTTGGTATGTTCAATATGTGCGAAGATCAGAGATATTCATCACTTTATGGCTGAATGAGCACAGATTAAAGACAAAGTGGCCCAATTCAAAAGTCACAGGGTATTGCGCGTGCATGTACGTTGTTGTGAATCAGCACATGTGGCGGAATGCATTGATCACGGTTTATGAAACAATGCGGTTTGATATTCCATTCATTTTGATTTTTATGGCACATGTGGTAAAATGCATTAATTGCAATTGTAAAACAGTGCATTTTTTAATTTTCCAATTCAATAATTTGTAATGATGATAATACTTTTGCGAATTTTGAAATATGACTATTTTGTCTGTAATGTGTATTCTCTCAACCATGGATTAATGGTTACCTCTTATTTGTACACATTGTTTTCCTATATCTTTGCAAGACGAAATCTTGAAACGATTCTTGGTTATGAAATTATGGGCAATTGCTTAGGGGGTAAGTTACTTTTTGTGTTCGGTTTATATTTAGCAAGGCTTCTGGATCACGATGATAAATTTTAAAAAAGTTACAATCGTCCGCAAAAAGTATAAAAGATAATACTTGAAAAGCATAAGGAAAGTCATTAATGTATACACTAAAAAATAAGAGGGCCAAGGAGTGATCCCTGGGGTACTCCACAAAAAAAGAAATCTGTGGCTTGTCCATGCCCAGTAACAACAAACAAATGTTTTCGATTTTCTAACTAACTCCTGAACCAGTCCAACGCCTGCCCACGTATTCTATGATGATTGAAGTAATATGATAATATATGTTGATATATCGTGTCGAACATTAGCGATCTTATTGATTAGTAAAGCCTGGTTTACGAACATGATGTTGTTTTGACTTGGCATTAATTTAGAAGGGAACACTGATTGACAAATTTTGTAGCTAGTCCAGCATCCATGACTAACATGAATTTACATGCTTCATAGCTCAGTCACATTTGCCACGGCGGCCGTACGGTCTAAAATATCTACGGCCAATAACAATTATCATGATTATAGGGCCGCCGTAGCATTTATACGGTCACTACATTTGCCACGGCCGCCGCACGGCGTATTTTTAATTTGTGGAGACAGAAAATCTGCGGCTGCCGTACGGCCTTTGAAGTGATGACGCACGGTCGCCCGCCTTTGGGCGTTCCTGCGGTGGGCGAAGGTTTTTATCAAATACAAGGGAGACGCAAGACGCCCGTTAGGTGACCGCAGGTGGACCATATTTGTAGTACGATAATACGCCAACGGCGGTCTGGAAGAAGCCCGGAAGAAGAAGAAGTTTATTTTTCTGCGCTACAGCGTATAGCAGAAAAATGATGTTTATAACAGGCAGGTCGTTAAAACGACATCTTTGTATAGAAGCCAGTGGAGCGAATCCGTTGATTCGCGCGGCTTTTGTTTTAATATGTTCGGTATTTGGCCGAATAGGGTGGCATAGTCATGTATTGGAAGGGGAAGTCATTCTACGTTTGTCAGTCAGATCGTTAACACATACTGCGCAGCATACTAGTTCTCTTTTTAGGGCGTTGTCATCGAGCTACAATGGACGCCTCGGGTGTTTTAAATACCGTCAAGGAGCAAGTTCAGGCGTCCCATTTCTCGCTGTTGGAAAAGCTGGATGAGCTCGTTACTCATGAGTTAAGTGCATATCAATTCAGTTTCAAATCGTATTACGCAATATGAATTCAGTGGAAATTCAGCTGTTAAAATTGAGTAATATAATTTGCGGTTCATATGCCTTTAGAAAGAAATAGATTCAGTTGTAGCATAAAGTTTAACTTTAAGTTAGTTTGAAATATACACTATGTTATCCGAAGGGAGGGCTGCTGTGTCAGCTTCGGCTAAGGACATTTTGTCCGAAGGTACATGTACAGTATATTTATTTATTCTTTAGTTATTTCACTTGTGATTCTACGTTTTCGTGATATTAATGCACTGTTATACCTATTTATCTGTTTTAGGAACCTTGTATTTGGAGCACAAGCAGAAGCTAATAAAGATCGCGGATAAGTCACCCTATGGATTGGACACCGTGGTGGAGTACGAATCCAACGTTCTGGCCTTCGGGTCATCGAGAGGAAGATGGAAAGGGCCGAGTCCATGGCGAGGGGCAATGCGGCATCGAGGGACCGACTAGGAGGCTGTGCACCTGTTTTGCGTGCGGGAAGCCGGAGCATTGGCGTTTTGAGTGTCGAGGGGTCACACATGCCAAGGGCAGGCAATGAGGCAAAGATAAGTACTCAACCATTACCTCAACATGATTATGTTGATTCTTTTGCCAAATGCAATTATGTTGAATTTGTGTCATCCACGGTGGGTCGTTTGACGGCTGTTAATAGTTATGTAGAAATGGCATGAAATTATGTTTTAGATGTGATTGATGATGGGTACAGACTGCCCTTTCATGTTTTGCCCGGACAGATTGATAGTAATAGTAAGAAAAATGTATTCGCTAGGGCGAATTTTGTGTTTACAGGGGAAGATACCCTGAACGTTTTGAGGAAAGGGTGCTTTTTAGAAGTACGTGAAAACTGGAGGTGGTCAACCCGTTGATTGAAGTCGACAATATTAGGCAGAGAAGGCTTGTTTTGGATTTTTGAAATGTTCATTCTTGCTTATTTAAAGAAAAGTTTTAATATGAAGACGGTATAATTGCACATGATGTGTTGTCTATTGGTGGCTCTTTGTTTAATTTTGATTTGAAATTTGCATATTATCACATTGAGATATTCGAAGACCATTAGGGCATATCTCGGTTTGGATCTGGATTTTCAAGGTAAGAGGAGGTTTCCATTTAAAGTCTTGCCTTTTGGTATTTCGACGGTCGAATACGTGTTTACGTAAGTCACGCGGGTCGTCGTCACCCACGGAATTGGAGACCGCAAGGTCACAAGGTAATTATGTACCTCGATGATGGTCTCGGGTTTTGCAGCAACCGATAAAGAGACACACGATTTACTTGAGGTTGTGCACCACGATTTGTTGGGCTTGGGTTTTCTTAATTGTAGAAAATAGGAGTCTCTGGAAACCGATTACGTAGCTGCCAGAAATGGCTTGGCCTGGCCTGGAACATGGCTGGAGAGTATGTATATATATATATATATATATCTCGCGAAAGGGTTGAGAAGTGGTGAAATTAATCTTTTGTACATTGTTGATTTTCTGGAATGGTTGTATCCTGGTCCAAGTGAAGGAATTGGCGGTCTTTGGCGGCCGGATTATTCTATGTATACCACAATGGTTAAGATCGTTCGAATGAAGATAAGGGAGATTTTTAATTGCATGAATGGTTGAGCCAGTTGGCAAGCACCCGTCATGCTTAGTAAGGAAGTAGTCTCCGGATTGTCGTTCGAGTTGCAACCGCTGTTACTTGCCTGAACGGGATTGGAGTAATGGTATTAAGATATAAATGTTTTAAGTCTTTATTGATGCCTCTGACACAGGTTATGGTGGGCACACCCACGTTGAAGATGAATTGCTTGAAGCAATGGACAGGTGGTCAATTGACGAGTCCCATAGAAGCTCCGCTTGAAGGGAGCTGGAGGCTGTGAACAGAGTTCTGTTTTCATATGTAGATATAAAGATGAATTGCTTGAAGCAACGGACAGGTGAACAGAGTTCTGTTTTCATATGTAGATATAAAGATGAATTGCTTGAAGCAACGGACAGGTAGTCATTTGACGAGTCCCATAGAAGCTCCGCTTTTAGGGAGCTGGAAGCTGTGAACAGAGTTCTGTTTTCATATGTAGATATAAAGATGAATAGCTTGAAGCAACGGACAGGTGGTCATTTGACAATGCCCATATAAGCTCCACTATGAGAGAGCTGGAGGCAGCGAAGAGAGTTCACTTCTGTTTGTATATGTAGATATGAAGATGAATTGCTTGAAGCAACGGACAGGTGGTCATTTGACGAGTCCCATAGAAGCTCCGCTTGAAGGGAGCTGGAGGCTGTGAACAGAGTTCTGTTTTCATATGTAGATATAAAGATGAATTGCTTGAAGCAATGGACAGGTGGTCATTTGACAAGGCCCATATAAGCTCCACTATGAGAGAGCTGGAGGCAGCGAAGAGAGTTCACTTCTGTTTTTATATGTAGATATGAAGATGAATTGCTTGAAGCAACGGACAGGTGGTCATTTGACAAGGCCCATAGAAGCTCCACTATGAGAGAGCTGGAGGCAGCGAAGAGAGTTCACTTCTGTTTTTATATGTAGATATGAATATGAATTGCTTGAAGCAACGGACAGGTGGTCAGTTGACGAGACCCATAGAGGCTCCACTTGGAGAGAGCTGAAGGCAGTGAAGAGATTGCTGTTTTCATTCGTAAGATATATTTGAGTATAGTTTAGGCCAGTGGCATACTGATAATAAGAATGTGGTGCAAATAATTTAGAAGGTATAGTAAGCATGGTAAGAAGGATGTTTTTGTAACAGGTAGCCACAGAGATTCATGATATGCGTAAAATACATGGATGTACTTTATTTTGTCACCCATTTGGTTAAAGAGAGATGCCAAGTGTCAGATCTTTCATTTGAGATGGTGTCTTGGTACACGTGGAATAGATGCTTTTGAGCATAGTTGGAAGGGATATATAAATTGGTTGGTCCCTCCACTAAGATTGATTGGAAAAATTGTAGATTCAAACAAAGATAATTTTAGTAAATATATTACTCATTGCGGATATAGTATCGGAAATAATATCGCTAGTGATATTCGTTTGTCTCGCAATGTATGGTCAACTAGGAATCTAAAAGATCACGACGTTTCGTGTGCCGCTGCAACACTTTATCAAGTGATATAATCTAATGTAGGCTATCGGTTTTTATGCTGGAAATAATTTTATTGTGGAAATCGGCCTCCTTTTGGCCGAAGTTGTACAAGGATATTAATTTGAATGTTTTTGAGTAGATGTGAGGGAGATTGGCTCCGGCGTGACAAGGAAAGGCAGAGGAAATAACGGATTCTTTGGTAATCCTAACTATTCCTTCAAATTAGTGGCTTTGAAAGCTCGTTTATAATGCAATGTTCTCCTCTTGCAGGTTAAGACCTGGATCAGACGATCAGCTCTATAGGATACTAGCGGTCGGTACCACTTCTCCTTATTCAACCGACTTTGCCCAGAGCATGGCTACGCATCTAATCACGTGTAGGAGTGAGAGGGCTTCGAAGAGGTATAGTGGCGTTTTCGCTCTTCTGGAATCAGCTAAGCGACAGAGCACCAGAAGGGTGATATAGAAGGACGCAGTCGCTTTCGATGTGATTATTTATTTGTGTGAGAAATGCGCGGCAGAAGCTGATGTGTATAGTAGTTTTGCGCGATCTATAGCGTGTATTGTTATGTCCTTGTGCGGGGTTCCTGTGTGTTGATGTAGTAAAGTCCTTGCGATGCTTTGATATATTTTGTGTGGGCATGTACGAGATTAATTTGTCTGGAGTGGACGAATTGCCCGGGTTTCTATTGTTTTTAAATGTGCGCGTGAATGGCGTTGGCGCACTCGCAAATGTTTGGTCTGTACGGAGCCAGGGAAAAGAAGTGGTTCGTAAGTGGTGGAAAGTAATTGCGTCGTGTATTATACAACCCTTTGTAAAATGTTGGGTATCTGTTTGATATCATAAAATGGTACTAAAATATATAATTATGTTTTTTTTTACTTGGTGGTCCCCTTTAAGGTTAGGTGGCGCCACAATGGCGGCTAGAGCTTCTATCAATGATAGGTTATGGAAGAGGCATGGTTGCTGGAGGTCTAGAAAGTAAAGGCCGGTTATGTTGACGGCTCAGTTGAGCACCAGTTAGAGGTCACGAGACCTGTTAAGCATGAGGCATTGGATGTGTAATCACGTTTTTGTTATTGGCTCAGTTGAGAAGGAAGTTAGAGAATGCAGGAGTTGATGCACAGGCTCTTATTTGTGGATTCGGGCTGATAGGAGTTTTTGTTTTTGTTTTTAGATGGGGCGTAAGCCGGGGATGGTTAACTAGAGTTGCTGATGCGTACGACGCATGCGGTCTAAAGTTTTTTGTTTGTTAGTATGGTATGGTGAAGTAGTCTAGGCGATCGGTGCAAAAAAAGGCGAAAATCGCTCGGAAAATGATACAAGTATGAAACTTGGTACAGTTATACTTGAGCCTATACTGAATATTTTAAAAGGTGGAGCCAAAGCATCCGGCCTGTTTCTTAGCAACGGTTGCTAAGAAACGTATTGACCCTAGCAACGAGCCATTTAAGCATATCTAATCCATTCCAAAAGGATGATGCTATGTGTTTTATCATCAAAACTATCTAAAGACATGTTATAAGGTCACTATAAGTGTCAATATTTTAAAAAAGCATTTGTTTGTTGCTAGGCAACGGATAAACCATAGCAACTGTCTAGTTATATCTTAATTGTCTATTTGTAAACGACTGTTCCACCTTACACTGCCTACAAGTTTACAGAAGAGAAATATTTGGGTATATTTTAAACTGTACAGATTGCCATAAATGGTAATTGACAAATAATAACAAATTGAGTTGCTTAGTAACATATTTACCATAGCAACAAGCTGTGTACACATAGAAAACAATCCCTGCATATGGGATCCATTTAACTCAAACAATTTTCTTATGAATATAAGGCCTATTTCCTGGAATCAGTAAAGGTTATGGTATTTTATAATACATCAACTTGAAACAATGTTACTAGGCAATACATCCATGGAAGCAACCAGCTATTTTTGGTCAGATGGATTGTCTCAACAATATAAAATTCTCACCATCAACAGTCTTAAGTCATTCACCATAATAATAATAATAATAATAATAATATTAGGCATTTAGCTACGCTATTCATAGTAAACTATATCACAGCGCTTACAATATTATTACCCCGATCAACGGATACACACTGCAATCAATCCTGCACATTAAGTGCACATTTTCCACTCCCTGGGGAGTATTCCAGCAAGTCGCCTATTAGGCGCGCACAGTGCTAAGGAAACAGGTTCCCATCCTTCCGGGTACCCATTTATACACCTGGGTCGAGAGCAGCAATAGTGGATAAATTGTCTTGCCGAAGGACAAACGCAGTGGACTGGGTTCGAACCCGGGATCTCACGATGAAAGCGCGCGCTCTACCAATGTTGCCACACCACACCCCCTAGTTTCAGGCATTGTCACAATCTCCTGTGCATGTGTAATACACAGTGCATTTTAAGTGTGCTCGTACACATTTGCAATCTCTACACCTGCTCCTACATAGACACTTCAGTAGCTCTGGGCAGGATGCACTTGGTTCCAGTAAATTTGTCCACAGGGGCCTCCACTATTCTGGGCAAGTCCATCCCCACTCAGAAGGGGAGGGCAACTGGCAATATGGCATAGTAGTATGTCCTTAATGGTGCCCACTTTGCAATGCTGCCCTTCTGATATGTTTCTGTAAGGCAGCCTTGGTGGAAGGAAGTGCTGACATCTGCCTTCATTGATGGAGGTACATATTGCTGTATTGTCATAGAGAAGGATGGTGAAGTACTCTAGGGAAGCCTCGGTCTCTTCAGAGAATTGTTCTGGTGCACTGTGCAGCTCATAGAAGGATCCAGTGAGTTCATCATGTGTCTCCCACACTTTCCATGCAGTCTTCTTTCCCACTTGGGCAAACTGGGAAACGGTGTTGCATCCCGTGAAAGCGTGAAACACCGGAAGAACCAACGATTGTGTGGGCCCAAATCTCATGAGCTGGGATGTAGTGAAAGTTCTTTCTATTTCTGAATGTAATCCAGAGGTATATTCTTCCTAGCTGCTGTACAGTTGCTACTGCTAGCACCACTACATCAGTGTCTACTGTCCGAGCAAGGATCTTGTGAAAACACTGCCTGACGGCATGAGCAACATGTCCCATGATCCTGGAATCTGCTTCTTCATGGTTGCAGGGAGTAATGCTGGATGTGTCTCGTGCAGGTATACAGAGTGCATTATCACCATCGGTGACAACAAAAGGGTTCTCTGCTAATGCAAGGGGTTATATACGATACCATAGATTCCTAGTTATAGTATGGAATCACAATTACTTAAGTTTAATAAGTGACCTCAGTAACTATAACTAAATACAGGCATTTAAATTTCTATACAATGACAATTACTGTTCTCTAAAAAATTGTGATGGGTGACCTCACCGCAAAAGTAGGAGCGGACCACGGAGTATGGGCACCACCTTTGGGCAAGTATGGACTAGGACAGCTCAATAGCAGAGGGGAGAAGATTCTAGAATTATATATGTTACACGGAATGGCAGTGTGTAACACATACTTCCAACACAAAGAATGTAGGAGGGCAACATGGACGTCCCCATGTGGACATGACAGAAATCAGATAGACTTCATCATTACCAAATTAGAGAACATCAAGACGTTCCAGAACTGAAGATCATACTGCTCAGCGGACGATGGGTCAGACCACAATCTAGTACTGGCAAATGTGAAGCTATCACCTGCAAAGTCTAAGCGAATGAAGAGCCTTCCCAAAAGCTACGATGTTGGCAGACTTAATGACTCTAACATAGCAGAAGCATTTAAAGCCAGGATTAGAGGTGCCTTTGAACCACTACTTCAGCTTCAGGACACGGATGCAGATGAGCTGTGGAAGCAGATCTATACTACCAATAACATCACAGAAGAAGTTGTAGGCTTCAAAAGGTCAAAAAAAGTTGAAGGTGTCCCAGAAGATGACTGTAAGACGTGTGAACAAAGGAGGAAAGCCAGAATCCTGGTGATGAACAATCCCTCTGCCCACAACAAGAAGAGCTACAAAAAACTCAATAAAACGGTCAAGTATGAAGTGAAGAATTGGAAGAAGAAAATTCTTGACGCAGAGGTGGAAGAAATGGAAATTGCTCACGCAAAGAACAACAGCCATGAGCTCTTCAAGAAGGTTAAGAAACTATCTGGAGAAAGAGACGAGATGCAACCTGCCGTAAAGAATAAGGACGGCATCTTTTAAACGGCTCCTGCAGAAGTGTTGAAATGCTGGGAAGAACATTTTAGCGGCCACCTCAACACGCAATTTCCAAGGGTCTAAAATACTCTTCAGACCCTACCTGACCCTCAACCTACAGATAACCCAAGTGAACCTTTCACAATTGAAGAAGTAGAGGCAGCAATAAAACTGTTGAAGAACAACAAGGCCTGTGGTTGGGACAAAATAACGGCCGAAACCCTGAGAACTGGTGGACAGCCGATGAGACAACTCCTGCTCAAAATAATAAATGCAGCATGGTTGGAAGGTAAAACCCCGGAAGACTGGAGCAAGGGTCTCATCACTCCAGTGTTTAAGAAAGGAGACAAGCTGGACCCATCCAACTACAGGGCTATAACGCTACTCTCCATAACTGAGAGAGTTTTCTGTAGGATTGTCCTCAGGAGAATACAGGGAACCATTGAGAACCATCTGACTGAGGAACAATGCGGATTCGTAAGTTGTAGAGGCACCACAGATGCTGTGTTTGTCGTCAGACAGATCATCAAAAAGGCCAGAGAAAAAAGATACCAATCCACTTGAACTTTGTTGATTTTAAAGCAGCATTTGATATACTATTTGGAGAGAAGCTCTCTGGAAATGTTTACGTTCCATTGGTGTGGACAAGTCCCCAGTCTACCTTATAGAGAGCATGTACAAGCAAAGCAAATGCTCTGTTATGGTGAACAGTAAGATAACCAAATGGTTGGATGTCATAACTGGAGTTCGATAAGGCTGCCTCCTCTCTCCATGCCTCTTTAACCCATTCCTGGAATTTGTGATGAAGGACATCCAAAAACTAGACAGTGGGATACAGATGGGTGACATACGTACTAACAACATCCGTTATGCAGATGACACCACCCTCATGGAACTTGTATTTGAAACCCTCCAAATCTCTTCAAGGGAACTGGAAAAGACATGTAGAAGTTGGGGGATGAAAATCAATGCCACGAAATTCAGAATCAGGACAGAGGACCAACAAGTTATTACACTAAACAACACCAACATCGAGAAAGTGGATACATTTGTCTTTCTCGGCAGCATGGTACCTTCTATAGAAGATGACGTGAAGAGGCGAACAAGACTGGCAGCCTGGTCATTTGGAAGGCTGAAAAGTGCCATCTGGTCCAACCAAGATATTTCAAGGACACTCAAAGTCAGGATTTACAGAGCCCTGATCCTCCCTATTGCCACATATGGAGCAGAATCCTGGACCCTCCGTAAATCAGCTAGATCTAAGCTTGAGGTATTTGAAATGAGGTGCCTCCGGACCATCCTTGGAGTTCACCTAATGGACAGAATATTAAAGGAACGAAGAGATCAGGCAGGGGCTGAACATCCCAAGCACCATATGTGAAGAAATAACAAAACGTAGCCGGAAATGGTTTGGCCATGTGGTACGCATGCCGCATGACCGCCTACCATACCAAGCATACCATAATGACTTTGACGCACGCAGACCACGGGGACGCCCTCCTACGAGATGGAAGCACCAAGTGAGGTGCGATGTGGGTCTATCCCTACATGAGGCAGAACATCTAGCCCAGGATAGATCAGAATAGAGCAGGATTTATCGTAGGGGAGCAAGGGGACACATCGTCCTACGCACCTAAGTCAGTAAGTCAAACTTTGGCCAACAATAGTTGACAGGTTAGAAAAGCCCAAATGTTGATACAAAGAGGTAAATGCGTTGCCTAGCAACCATTATAAAGCCATGTGCACTGTGCGGTGGACTTTTGCTTCAGAGTGAGGATATTATGCATAGTAAAGCAATATATATTGAAATACATTATAATGTTTAGTACAATTGGTCTACATACATCAAATATGCTTGGTTGCTACGGAAAATATGTTGCCTAGCAACTGTTGCTATGATGTGTACATTGCAATTGCTCCACGGTGGTGTTATGATGAAGAGCAGAGCTTCAGATACTAAAATACATTTAAATTGTTCGGAAAAATTGGTCTACAGGCATCTTACATGTTGGTTGCTATGGAAAATACGTTGCTTAGCAACCGTTGCTATACTATGTACAGTTTTCATTGGCTCCACCTCTGAAAATGCTTAGAATGATGAGACCTACATGTGTAGAAAATGTCATACTTGTATCATTTTCCGAGTAATTTTCGCACCAATCGCCTAGACTAAAGGGCGAAATCTTTGTTCTTGTGGGTTATGATTACATTGTTTGTTTTAATTAAGTCCTTTGTGGTATGCATTTGCATATGAGAAGCCATGCGGTTGATGTTCTCGTATTGGAAGTTGTTAATACGTTAATATGATAGCGACAATGTTCAATTATGTCGTTTTATTCGGTAAGGCGCCCAAAAAAATTTACGAATGTATGCTCGTTTTCGGCTACATTGGTTATTTGTGGTGTCTTGAGGGCATTTGTCCCTAGGACTGTTGCGCCACGTATTTCTTTAATTGAATGTATTCAATTTATTTTTGTTTTTTAATGCTTTATAGTAAGATGGTATGTAATGTTGGATTTAATATTACGGCTAGGCGTATTTATTGGTCGGTCTCAACCCCTTCTTTTATAGTTCTAGACACACGCTGACAAGCTTTTCCATATAAGATATGGCTCAGTGTCATTATTCGGTGAGGTGTGTTTCTATGTTAGGTGAGAAGTTTTTGAATGGGATTGATGTCGTTTTTTGTATGCATGAAACAGACGTTTATTTTTCTGCGCTACAGCGTATAGCAGAAAAATGATGTTTATAACAGGCAGGTCGTTAAAACGACATCTTTGTATAGAAGCCAGTGGAGCGAATCCGTTGATTCGCGCGGCTTTTGTTTTAATATGTTCGGTATTTGGCCGAGTAGGGTGGCATAGTCATGTATTGGAAGGGGAAGTCATTCTACGTTTGTCAGTCAGATCGTTAACACATACGTATTGTTGATTATTGTCATTAATAATAATGATAATATTGATGATTGTATAGATGTTTTGTTTTTTGAGGGTCGGAATGTTATAAGGAAGTACGCCAATTTTGTCTGGGTTAGCGTTAGGTTTTCCAGATTTGTTCTCTTATTAGTTTTTATCTCTGGTTTTTCACCCTATGCTAATCAGGGACGGTATCATCATTATTATCATTATCTTCGTTGTAAGATTGTATTATGTGCTTGTATGCACAGGTTATATATGCCTTATAGATGCGTCTTTGTGTTTGTATGAATATGACGTCGGTTATGTGTAATTGGTATTATTTTGTAATAAAAACGTCAGTCTTTGCACTGGGCTAGCTGCGCAGACACACGCTGACAAGCTTTTCCATACAGAGCGTATCAAAAAAAGCGTTACACTTTTGAACATTTTTTCAAAATTACATTTTTATATATTTAGAAGATTTTTTCATGTCGATGGATGCCCAATGGTCTCATCTATCAAGTGCCACTAACAAAACAAATTTTCGTTCACGCTTGGGCGAACACTGACTGTTTTTGTACAGAGTGTCAAAAATGGCTTGCGCCAATTTGAAAGAAGAGGGACAATTAAACCAGCAGACCGAATAAGTACTCCCATTCAAACAAATTGCTCTTTGCCATGAATTTAAGATTATTTTATGATAGTGTAATCATTTTGTGGCAATTTTCTATCATAATTTAAATGATTTCATTGCTTTATGCATGGGTTAGAATAAATAAGCCATAGATTGATAGATAATAAAAGGATTTGCATCGTTAATGATACAAAATTTCCAGCCTGTCCTCATTGACGATGCAAATCCTTTCATTGAGTGTGACACATACAAAAGATTACCCAGAAGCATGCATAAACGAATATTCATGTTGATAGATTGATGGGCTGATTGATTGATTGGATTGATGGATTGATTGATGGATTGATTAATGGATTGATGGATGGATGGATGGATGGATGGATGGATGGATGGATGGATGGATGGATGGATGGATTGATTGATTAATTGATTGATTGATTGATTGATTGATTAATTGATTGATTGATTGATTGATTGATTGATTGATTGATTTATGGATTGCTGGATTGATTGATGGATGGATTGATCGATTAAATGATGGATGGATGGATGGATTGATTGATTGATTGATTTCTCATTGATTGATTGATGAATCGGTTGAATGATTTGAAGATAAATTGATTTGGTACTTTTTGAATGAATGACTGGCATGTGGTTTTGATGTGTCTGTGCTTTAAAAAAGATCTTGAAGTAATTAGGCTACCCATTATTGATTCTCACTCATGCATATAAAACAATGAAATCAGTTAAATTATGATAGAAAATTGCCACAAAATTATTACACAATCATAAAATATTCTTAAATTTATGGCAAATAGCAATTTGTTTGAATGGGAGTACTTATTCAGTCTGCTGGTTTAATAAGCCCTTTCGCTATCTCAGCGCGCGGTGCATTGTGGGATAGATTCTCGGCTCGGCTGGAGATAAACAAAGAGCGTTCCCATAGCTACGCAGTGAATAGCACACACGCCGAGTGCACAGAGTGAGTGGCGTTATCGCGAACATTTTACTCTTTTAAGTTTTAACTCACAAAATAGTGGATATTGGACCATTTTTTATAACTTAAAATGGCTGGGAATGATGTTCAGTTTAGTCTTGAACAAATTCAGCAGTTAAATGTGAAGCAATTGCAGGCATTTCTCCGCGAAAGAGGACTGAAAACCGTGGGTAGAAAGGCTGAACTACAGGCTCTCGCATTCAGCGCTGTACAGCTTGGATACAAAGTGAAACAGACCGAAGTGGAAGAAGACAGATTGAGATCGGATCAATACGCAGAACTTTTGAACATTGAAGGGAAAAGAATTCCAGACCCCCTTGTCGAGATTAATAACTGGATTTCAGAAAAAGAAGGTGTGAGATTTTGGCCCCCCGTGAGCTATTTCGAGATTGCTGAATGGCTGCTGAACGATGCTCCATGTACCAGCGTACCGAGCTTAAGTAAGCGAAGAAAGGATAACGAGCAGAGACCAACATCACTGAGAGATAGACTGTTGTCTGATTACAAAGAAGGCAAAGCCTACTCGTACTTTAAAAGCAAGTGGCTGCATGAAATTTGATCTGCAAGGAAAGCACAGTGTGTGTTCTAAAGACTAAATGTACGCCGTCGCAAGCTGTGAAGAATAATCTGTGTTATGTTTTTATTAACTGGTGAAGTTTCGTTGAAAACACAGCAGGAAAAATCTATTTTGAACAAAGCTAACAATATATCAGGGCTTTGATACTTTGATCTAAATATAAATGAAAATACTTACATTCACAACTAACACAAATAGCGGTAGAAATGAAGAAAATCCAATGATTCTTGATATCTGAATGAGTGAAAAATACGAAGCAGGAGTAAAGCTGCTATACACACAAATATGCAATGCGTGTGCACGCAAAATTCATACACACCACATTCACTCAATACACTCTTCTCACGGTCGCTCACGAGTTGTTTATCTCCAGAAACTCGTTGATAAGAAAATATCGCGCATGCGCAGTCGAGACTGCGAAAAGGCTTATTGTCCCTCTTCTTTCAATTTGGCGCAAGTGTTCGCCACTGTCAGTGTTCGCCCAAGCGTGAACGAAATTTTGTTTTGTTAGTGGCACTTGATAGATGAGACCATGGGGCATCCATCGACATGAACAAATCTTATAAATATATAAAAATGTAATGTTGACAATTTTTTCAAAAGTGTAACGCTTTTTTTGATACGCCCGGTATAAGATATGGCTCAGTGTCATTATTCGGTGAGGTGTGTTTCTATGTTAGGTGAGAAGTTTTTGAATGGGATTGATGTCGTTTTTTGTATGCGTGGAACAGACGAAGAAATTCAAATTTCACCAAAAAAAAAAATTAAAAAAATTGATGACGTCACACTTGACCACTGATGACGTCACTTCACGGACAATTCCGTTCTGGGCCAGGCGCCGAAATTATGCTTCTTTCTCAAATTCCGTGACTGAAATATTGGGACTGTTTAGGCATTTTAAAATTTGAATACAAAATGTCTACTTAATTTTATGCTGACAGCTCGCTTAATAGACATATTAGCAGTTATTAATCCAAAAACCATGAAAATTGAACGAACGAGACACTTTCATGCATGTGACATGCACCGACCAATCAGTTTTCGAAAATGAACTTGTCGGAAAGCAAAATGGAGTCGACGACGGCTCGGAATTAAGCGACGTAAGTCCAATAAAGCTTTTATTAAAGGGGTAGTTCAGTTTTGGTAGAGAGGGCGCTGCACGACACAATTTTGTTGTGAGGTAATGAAAAACTGAGTGTCGAATTTGAAAGAACATGCAATTTTAATGGCAGAATAAACTTGATTAATTTTTGTCAAAATCGGTTCAGAAGTATCAACAAAAATATCCAAACATTTTCAAAAGCGGTTTATAAATAGTTGTTCATTATTTCAACAAATTATCACATGCATAATTTTATATGAAAATGGTTGAAACCAATTTATTTTTAGAGAGCGCCCTCTTGTGATAACAGGCTTTTTACTTAGTCGTTTGTAATTTTCTTTACCTTTTGAGCATGGTGGAGTTAAACCTATTAGTTTGTTAGTACTGTGCAGGTTTTGGTTACTAAAGTTCAGCCTAACCAAAACTATAATACCCCTTTAAAAGTGCGAAAACTTCGAAAGATCACTGTTTCATGCACCATGGAACGGTTCCAGGAGATCAGCATTCTTCATAGCACACAGTTGAGCCACATTCTTAAGCTGTTTGTGTTTAAATGGAAGGACTGTGATCGTTATCGAGGTGAAGTCGCGCGAAAGTTTCTCTTGAAATTTATTTTTTGAAACGGGCATTGTCATTGAACGGTGACGTTTGGTAAGTACTTTTAGTTTAACTGGTCAGGAATATTTAATGTAGCGTTTAAATGGACTTAATACGGCCGAGTAATGAGCCAAAATGCAAAGTTTATTAAATCAAATGGGATTATGTACCTTAGAAAAAAGAAGATTGTACTATAGATTGGTTGCTTGTTATAAATTACAAAATAATTTGATGCTTGTAAACTATACACACAAATTTACATATGCATCTAGGATTGGAAGAAATGACCATTTATTGAAATTAAACGTACCATTTGCTAGAACAGATTATTATATGAATTCATTTTATGTTAACACAGCTCGTGATTGGAATAAACTCCCACAGTATATTATAAATAGCCCTTCCCTTATGTCTTTTAAAAGGGCACTGAAGTTGCATTTACATATTGTATAGCTTTTATACCGGTTAATTGAGAGTGTGTAAATCTTCAATATGTTTTAATTGTACAATTGTAAATACTATTATGCAATAAGCATTCATTTGCTGTTTTATATACTTGTTGTATTTATTGATGTTAAATGTGTAATTAGGGAAACAGACATTTGTTTGGGCTTCTGCCTTTTCTGTTTTCCATTGGCTGTTTTTTATATTGTCAATAAACTGAATAAAACAACAAAAAAAAAAACGTGACATTCACTAACTCATTGCATTTACTTTGTACACGGTTATGAAGATCCATTGGATAATTTGACATCTGAACACTTCAATTGTAAATATCTCTTTAATGGAAGGGAAATTTGAAAAAACTTAAACCTGTCCAATTTTTTTTATTAATAACAATACAATAAGTTATTATGGAACCGCTAGAGTTTCAATTGGATTTTGAGGATTTGGACAATGTTTCTAAGTCCCTTTAAGATGCATCAATAGCGATTAATCACTAAAA
Source organism: Echinarachnius parma (assembly GCA_037951105.1). Lineage (NCBI taxonomy): Eukaryota > Metazoa > Echinodermata > Echinoidea > Clypeasteroida > Echinarachniidae > Echinarachnius > Echinarachnius parma. Next base: position 42,070 of record JBAMJV010013940.1, read on the forward strand.
TTTTAATTCGAATTAAAAATTACCTGCTGTTCCATATAATAAGCAGAATTAATGTTATTTACGGAAGGGTCATTCGTATCACAACCAAAGTGGAGCTTCGGCAAATCTAGGTCAATTTCCTCGAGAGGAATATCATGCATTGACCATTAACAACAAAAACAATTATGATTATTTATGTATGTGTATGTATTTTATTAGGGTGGATCAACATGAGGTCTAAGTGAGGAATAAAGAAAGGATTATCGATTAACATGGCACCTTGAAAAAAATAAAACATAACATACTAAGGAGAAAAAAATATAATACTATTCAAAGAAAGTATATCTAACAGAGTTAAAATGTCATAACGTAAATTGTAGTGACTTGATAACGTTCATTTCACTATTGGATAGAATCGAAAAACGACCCTAGAACCCAGTGCTAATAAGTAAAGTTACTCACCCCAAAAGTGACCGGGTGTAACACCAATGTAGTCAAAACAACATAATGTTTGGATGAAATTGAATTTCCGTGCTATCACAAATATTACAAAAAGCGAAATGAGAAATCTATCTACTCGTTGATATCTTTAGGAACTTTGCAAATACTAAGCCACACCCTAACCACGTGACTAATGTAGAAACACACAGTATTAAACTTGTGATTTTGTTTGGTACTGTAATTTTTGAATTATTACAGTCGTTAATAAACACAATGACGAATGAAGGATTAAACAGAATTTTTACTAATGAAAGTAAGGCTTCAACATTCATCATTCGTTACAAGTAGTTTTGAATGTCAAAGATAATTTATATTACTACAGAGTGGAGAAATGCTTAATGACCTATACATGTATAAGCCTGCAAGTCCCCACACTAAATGTTTTTTCACTCACCCGGTCGGGCAAGTAAATCCAGGTTTTTTTTCAAATTTAACTTGCCCGAATAGAAAAAAAGAAACGTAACAATTGGCATGTTCTTTGAAATATATGATTATATCATGTTATAAGTCACCGAAGTCCGAAGAGATTCGTTTTCGCTACATTTTGTGGTCCCCATCAGTGAAATTACAGTACCGTATGTCCCCAAAAAATTATAATCGTACTTTCTGCAACGATAACTTTAAAGATAGTAGATCAATCAGAATGCTATCTCAGGGTATGAAACTATAACTTATTACCTACATCTTGCAGAAAATCCTATTTGTTTTGCTTTAGTGGTCATGCAGATAGGTATATTGGTAAATCATGTCAGATTTCCCTTTCCCCCCGATTTTGTAAGGAGACACGTTGTCCATTGTAATCATAGGCGTACCCAGGGGGGGGGGGGGGGGGTTGGAGGGTTTAACCCCCCCCCCCCCCCCCCCATGACCTAAAAATTACTGTTTTGGGGGGTTTGAACCCCCCCCCCCCCCCTTTTTTTTTATTTCAACTGTTCTCGATACCAATTTTTAGCGGTCTCGACCGTCATTTTTGATGGTCCCGGCCTCGCAATGTGTGAAAAACCGGGGAGGGGAGAGGGGAGGGGAGGGGGGAGGGGAGGGGGGAGGGGGGCTTTCGGCTTTTCTTTTTTTTTTGTATTACTAGCCCGGAAAGGAAAAAAGAAAACATAACAAATAGCATGTTCTTTGAAATATGTGATAATATCATGTTATATAAGATAATGACGTCATAATGAAGGGAAATTGAGCATTCTTATTGGTTGATTACCGATGCTTAATCCAGTATAGTGCATGTTACTATACACTTAAAGGACCTAAAGAATACAACGTACTTTGGCACTTATTCCATAGTTGATGACTTGTAAAGTAGGTCTGCCGAAAAATAATCCATGAAAATAAACACAGTAGTGATTTAAGATTTATTTTCTGATGCCAAATCTCATTTAACAGCCAGTTTACGCCCCACCCACATTTAGGGTCCAGAATCGGCAGCGTGATTGACATGTGATTGACAATTAATTTGCTTACGTCATGACGCGTCATCTACAGAATTTACAGAAATGACGTCACATTTTGGCGATTTAAAAGGGGCGTTCCCAGGACAATTAGATATTTACTAATTACCTCAAAATTGATTGCTTTCATGAGAAATGACTGCCAAATTCTTTTTCTTCAGGGAAAATTATATATAGAGAGCCGAAATGTGAAAATTAGGCCATCTAGACGCTATAGGTCCTTTAATACATGAGTGCGTTGTGTAAATGCATTGCACTGGAGGTTATGTTAGCTGTGCGTTGTTCACGAGGCGTAAGCTGAGTACGCATGCGCACAGCTAACATAGCCGAGAGTCGATGCATTTACATGACGCACGATAACAAGACCATAGTATTATTTGTTTTATAAAACGAGCTCAACCACGGATTGTTTTATTTTGCTGGATTATTGAAAACAGACTCGCCACAATTAGTAACCCAGTCTATCTACTCTCTAGAATGTGAATTTATTAGGGATTAATCAGCACTACTGCACTCGCTTCACTGAATTTGACTCTGTAGCTCAGCAGATCAAATGCAGTCGATGGGTAATTGCCGACAATCCGAAAAATTTCCCGTTAAAAAAGAGAATTATCAAAGAATTGTATGCATTTCCATTCCAAAACCTCCGAACATCAAACCACATACAATATAATGTGCTACAATAAGATTTATTTACTACAGAACAGATAATTTACAAAACGAAGCATTTTCAATTTTTTTTGTATTAATTTCGCAAGTTTGACTTCGAAGAACTATGTAAACAAGCATTGTGACGTCACAGCCGTGCAAATATAGCGCAACAAAAAGTGACAACGCATGTGTGTTACGCTTTTTCTTGTTTGTTTGTAGAAATGTAATGAATAATCACGTGAATTGATTTAACCAATCACGTTACTGAATTTACCAGAGCCGTTTTCTAATACATAGCAACGTGCACTATAACATCAATTTATGCACGCTATGTGTGTACATATTTCCTGCAGAGAGCCAAACAAGCCGCGCAGAGGAAAGCCTTGGAGTGCGTAATGTGTTTATGCGCTTGTTCTTGAATGGGAGGTCTGCACAATGCGCGCAGTTATCTTTAACACGCGCTTGGGCTTGCAGGGCCTACGATGGGTGGAAGGAACACTCACAGTGTAAGCAAGGTCAATTTGGGTTTATCAAATGTGATAACAAAATCAGTTCCTCAAAATAATCATCTTATATAACCAATAGTACATGCTTCTTGTCGTTAAATAGTCGACAATACAAACCTCGACATTTTGAATTTCACTCGTAGCCAGGATTTGTCATAGGGAGGTGCGTAATTTACAAAAACAGGACCAAGACCACTCGTCAAAAATATTTGAGGCCACGACAACAGGCTGAGATTTGTGTAAGCCGGTTAAGATGGTCGATACCAATAAAAAGTGGATTCGAGACCGGTAAAAAGTGGACCGAGACCGGCAAAAAGTTGTCCTTTCTGAATTGGGGTGGGGGGGGGAGGTGCGTACGCACCCAACGCATCGTTTTCAAAAACATACATTCAAAATGTATGAAAGAGGAGAAGCTATTTCATGAACAATCCAAATATGGCCGATTCAAATTTAAACTCATTTACAAGTCCAGAAAACTTATTCAAATTGTTATATGCTATGTCCACTGGGTGTTGTGTGAAAATGTCAAATTAAATGGACTTAATACGGCCGAGTAATGAGCAAAAATGCAAAGTGACATTCATTAGCTCATTGCATTTACTTTGTACACGGTTCCGACAATCCATTCGATAATTTGACATCTGAACACTTCAATTGTAAATATCTCTTTAACGGAAGGGAAATTTGAAAAACCGAAACCTGTCCCATACTTTTTTGTTAATAAGTATACAATAAGGTATGAGGGAACTGCTAGAATTTCGATCGGATTTTGAGGATATGGGCAATATTACTAAGTCCCTTTAAGGTGCATCCATAACAATTCATCACTAAAATTTAAACTCCAATTAAAAATTACCTGCTGTTCCATAAAATAAGCAGAATTAATGTTATTAACGAAAGGGTCATTCGTATCACAACCAAAGTGGAGCTCCGGCAAATCTAGGTCAATTACCTCGAGAGGAATATCATTCATTGACCATTAACAAAAAAACCTATTGTGATTATTAAAGGGATATTTAAGTTTTGGTATAGAGGGCGCTACACAAAATATTTTTTATGAGATAATGAAAAACTGAGTGTCACATTTGAAGGAGCATAATATTTTAATGACAGAATAAACTTTATTTGAGCAAAATCGGTTCAGAAATGGCTGAAATATTCATAAACATAACCATTTGTAGTAAATGTGGGGCCCCACAATGATTAGAGAATTTTGAACCAGCCAATAATTGTTTTGTTTAAATGCTTCCTCTTTTCAAAAATGTACAAAATAGGTTTTGAAATAGTTGCTGATTATGTCTCTATCGAATCACTATTTCAACAAAATATCACACGCACAATATTTTATTTAAAATGGATTAAACTAATGAGTTTTGAGAGTGTGCCCTCTTGAGTTTTAACGGCTCTTTTTTAATGATAACAGGCCTTTTACTTCGTCATTTGTAATTCTGTAATCCTTTCAAGCATGATGGAGTTATAAATGTTTGTAATGTAATGGTGCAGCTTTTGTTTACTAAAATTCAGTTTGACCAAAACTGTACTCTCTTTACCAAAACTCAACTTTCCCTTTAATAATGTATGTGTATGTTTTTTATTCGGGTGGATCAACTTGATGTATAATTACAGAATAAAGAAATTATAACCGATTAACGTGGCAACCTGAACAAATTAAACATAATATTAGTATAGAAGAACAAATAAAATGATATTCAAAGAAAGTATATCTAACATAATTCAAATGTCATAACGTATATTTCAGTGACTTGAAAACGTTCATAACATTATTTGATAGAATCGATACACGACCCTAGAACTCAAAGATAACAAGTAAACTTACTCACCCCAAAAGTGAACGGGTGTAACACCAATGTAGTCAAAACAACATAATGTTTGGATGAAATTGAATTTCCGTGCTATCACAAATATTACAAAAAGCGAAATGAGAAATCTATCTACTCGTTGATATCTTTAGGAACTTTCCAAATACTAAGCCACACCCTAACCACGTGACTAATGTAGAAACACACAGTATTAAACTTGTGATTTTGTTTGCTATTGTAATTTTTGAATTATTACAGTCGTTAATAAACACAATGACGAATGAAGAATTAAACAGAATTTTGACTAATGAAAGTAAGCCTTTAACATTCATCATTCGTTACAAGTAGTTTTGAATGTCAAAGATAATTTATATTACTAAAGAGTGGAGAAATGCTTAATGACCTATAAATGTATAAGCCTGCAAGTCCCCACACTAACTGTTTTTTCACTCGCCTGGTCGGGCAAGTAAATCCAGGTTTTTTTTTCAAATTTCACTTGCCGAATAGAAAAAAGAAAACATAACAATTGGCATGTTCTTTGAAATATATGATTATATCATGTTATAAGTCACCGAAGTCCGAAGAGATTCGTTTTCGCTACATTTTGTGGTCCCCATCAGTGAAATTACAGTACCGTATGTCCCCAAAAAAATTATAATCGTACTTTCTGCAACGATAACTTTAAAGATAGTAGATCAATCAGAATGCTATCTCAGGGTATCAAACTATAACTTATTACCTACATCTTGCAGAAAATCCTATTTGTTTTGCTTTAGTGGTCATGCAGATAGGTATATTGGTAAATCATGTCAGATTTCCCTTTCCCCCCGATTTTGTAAGGAGACACGTTGTCCATTGTATTCATAGGCGTACCCAGGGGGGGGGGGGGGGGGGTTGGAGGGTTTAACCCCCCCCCCCCCCCATGACCTAAAAATTACTGTTTTGGGGGGTTTGAACCCCCCCCCCCCTTTTTTTTTATTTCAACTGTTCTCGATACCAATTTTTAGCGGTCTCGACCGTCATTTTTGATGGTCCCGGCCTCGCAATGTGTGAAAAACCGTGGTATCGGCCTCGAAAAGTGCGAAAAACCGTGGTCGAGGCATCTAAAATGTTGAAAATTGTTGGTCTCGACTTCGAAAATTTCCTACGATTATTTGATTTGAGCTCTTTCTCCTTAATGGCTTTCTCTTTTCTTTTTTTCTGAGAGATCAATACATCTTTCAACATCTAAACCTCACACGACTACACACCATTAATATAAAGGTATGCACATAATTTTAATTCATTTGATAGTTGCCCTGACAGTTGTGAGCATAACATTTCCATTCATATGGGTGCCAAGAGCATCCAAGTGTCAAACTTGGAAGAAACGAACCCATGACATGATTTGCAAAGATCCCAATTCTCCATGACCACTGAAGCAAATCGAATAGGGTTTTCTGCAACATTTAGGTAATAAGTTATATTTTCATACCCTTAAATAGCATTATGATTAATATACTATTTTGTTAAGTTATCGTTGCAGAAATGTCGATTATAATTTGTTTGGGTACATACGGTACAGTAATATCAAGGCATCAAGGCATTTATCAGGCCCGTAGCCAGGATTGTTCTTGGGGAGGTGCGTAATTTACAGAAACGGGACCGAGACCACTTGCCAAAAATGTTTGAGGCCGAGACCACAGGCTGAGATTCGTGTAAGCCGGTAAAGATGGTCGAGACCAATAAAACGTGGACTCAAGACCGGTAAAAAGTGGATTCGAGACCGGTAAAATGTGGACCGAGACCGGCAAAAAGTGGTCCTTTCTGAATGTTTTTTCTTCTTTTGGGGGAGGGGGGGGGGGGTGTACGCACCTAACGCACCCCCCCCCTCCCTCCCCCCTTGCTACGGGCCTGGTAAGCAAAATCTAAATTTGTATTGACAAAGAGGCGAGAGTAAAATGATTATGATTCGGCTGAAGTGCTGGAGTACCTGTGATAATTCATAAAGAGTACTTACAGTGGTGATTATCGAAAGCATAAACATTGATCAATACTGGCGCATCTACATGGTGTATACGTAAATGTCCTTTCGGTATTTATAATAATGGAAATAAAATTTATTTGTAAACTCCTATTTTCTTCTTCGATTTTAGCTTGTTCAGTATGAAAGGGCTCACTCCACATTGGCCATTTATAGTTTAGTTGTTAGTATGCGTGTATGTTTGGTAGTGTATGCATGCAGCGGCGTAGCATTGTCAGGCAGTTTGGGGAGGGGCGGGGAGGGGTGGGGGGAGGGGAGGGGGGGAGGGGAGAGGGGAGGGGAGGGGGGAGGGGGGGCTTTCGGCTTTTTTTTTGTTTTGTATTACTAGCCCGGAAAGGAAAAAAGAAAACATAACAAATAGCATGTTCTTTGAAATATGTGATAATATCATGTTATATAAGATAATGACGTCATAATGAAGGGAAATTGAGCATTCTTATTGGTTGATTACCGATGCTTAATCCAGTATAGTGCACGTTACTATACACTTAATACATGAGTGCGTTGTGTAAATGCATTGCACTCGAGGTTATGTTAGCTGTGTGTTGTTCACGAGGCGTAAGCTGAGTACGCATGCGCACAGCTAACATAGCCGAGAGTCGATGCATTTACATGACGCACGATAACAAGACCATAGTATTATTTGTTTTATAAAACGAGCTCAACCACGGATTGTTTTATTTTGCTGGATTATTGAAAACAGACTCGCCACAATTAGTAACCCAGTCTATCTACTCTCTAGAATGTGAATTTATTAGGGATTAATCAGCACTACTGCACTCGCTTCACTGAATTTGACTCTGTAGCTCAGCAGATCAAATGCAGTCGATGGGTAATTGCCGACAATCCGAAAAATTTCCCGTTAAAAAAGAGAATTATCAAAGAATTGTATGCATTTCCATTCCAAAACCTCCGAACATCAAACCACATACAATATAATGTGCTACAATAAGATTTATTTACTACAGAACAGATAATTTACAAAACGAAGCATTTTCAATTTTTTTGGTATTAATTTCGCAAGTTTGACTTCGAAGAACTATGTAAACAAGCATTGTGACGTCACAGCCGTGCAAATATAGCGCAACAAAAAGTGACAACGCATGTGTGTTACGCTTTTTCTTGTTTGTTTGTAGAAATGTAATGAATAATCACGTGAATTGATTTAACCAATCACGTTACTGAATTTACCAGAGCCGTTTTCTAATACATAGCAACGTGCACTATAACATCAATTTATGCTCGCTATGTGTGTACATATTTCCTGCAGAGAGCCAAACAAGCCGCGCAGAGGAAAGCCTTGGAGTGCGTAATGTGTTTATGCGCTTGTTCTTGAATGGGAGGTCTGCACAATGCGCGCAGTTATCTTTAACACGCGCTTGGGCTTGCAGGGCCTACGATGGGTGGAAGGAACACTCACAGTGTAAGCAAGGTCAATTTGGGTTTATCAAATGTGATAACAAAATCAGTTCCTCAAAATAATCATCTTATATAACCAATAGTACATGCTTCTTGTCGTTAAATAGTCGACAATACAAACCTCGACATTTTGAATTTCACTCGTAGCCAGGATTTGTCATAGGGAGGTGCGTAATTTACAAAAACAGGACCAAGACCACTCGTCAAAAATATTTGAGGCCACGACAACAGGCTGAGATTTGTGTAAGCCGGTTAAGATGGTCGATACCAATAAAAAGTGGATTCGAGACCGGTAAAAAGTGGACCGAGACCAGCAAAAAGTTGTCCTTTCTGAATTGGGGTGGGGGGGGGGGGGGGGGGGGGGAGGTGCGTACGCACCCAACGCATCGTTTTCAAAACATACATTCAAAATGTATGAAAGAGGAGAAGCTATTTCATGAACAATTTTTTTTAGAGACATTATTTAACCACGTTTCCGACAATCCAAATATGGCCGATTCAAATTTAAACTCATTTACAAGTCCAGAAAACTTATTCAAATTGTTATTT
>JBAMJV010013941.1:0-30666 GCA_037951105.1 Echinarachnius parma
TATGTTGCCACTGATTGTTGATTTGAATACATGTATGTAACTGATGTCCTCTATTCTGAAAAGGATTTTATAGAAGTTAAAAAGTAATGTATCTGTTCGTCACTTATGGTCACTAAAATATTATTTTAGCAAATTGCTTTTCCTTACCTATTTGGCTAAAGATATTTCAGTGACGTAGATACAATACAGTTTACCTTAAAAGCATTGTCAGAATACACCCCAGGATGTGGGTGCAAGAAGGATGGGATATGAGGAGAGGATAAAAAAAGATGTTATAAAATCAAATAGAAACATGAACATTCTAATATTCGTTTTTTGTATAATTGTCATATCATAGCTAGGTACATTTTGGGCAGACTGGGAGTACGAGTAGGGGTCTAGCAACGAGGGGGGGGGGGGGGGGGGGGACCCCGGGGGGTCACTCTCATACACAAGTGCTACCCACCCGTATCCATCAACCTCTAAAATGGACCCTAATGCCAATGGGAAAAAATGGCATATCGCACCTTTTAAAAATGTACCCTAATGGACAAAAATGGCATATTGACCCTAATGGGCAAAAATGGCGTATCGCACGTTAACAAAAATAGTGTATTGCACCTTTTTCAAATGGACCCTAATGGCGTATCCATATTACAGCCACTCCGCAGAATTAAAAATCATCGAAAACCTAGTACTGAGCTATGGTAGCTGAATTGGGAGTGACCCCTCCCCCGCGGCCCAACATAATGTTAAGAAAAGGAAACATAAGGGGACATTTAAAAAAAAAGGTGTAGTCAGAAAGTCATATATTATTCACCTTGAAATAAATCGTGAAAGAACCCTCGAAACATTAGTTGATTTTTCGGACTAACAAAACATGCAACATGCAACCCCCCCCCCCCCCTGTGCGCGCTGCGCTGGGGGCTGTGCGCTGACTCTCGATACAGTGCTCGATACCGATTCGATCGGTACAGCAGTATACGTGTACGTTGCCTTCTGACTCAAATCTATACGAGTGGGACTGAACTGAAGGCGAAGCTCTTTACATACTAGAAAAAGTACACATCCGACCAATTCAATCAAGGTAATCTTTTAGCCTAGACTGATGAATATTGCTGGCTATGGCATCATTCTTGTAAAGGTGAGCAGTATAAGTATCTGGGCGCTAATGTGCTTTCGTACTCCTTTTCCTAACCCTAACCCAACTAACCCTAAGTACCCTAACCCTAACCCTATTCCCTAAGTAGCCGTTACTTAGGGTTAGGGTTAGGGCATACCTGTACTGTCATGTGTAAAATACTTTGTATGTTACACATGACACCACAAACTACGTGGAGCCTTTGTTCTATACCGCTAGCGTCCGGTCGTAACCATTAACAACTCATTGTCAACTGGGTCAAAGTGAATTCGCTAACGCCCCTCGCACAATCAATTGCCCCGCCGAGCGAAAATATAACGCACTACGTCAATGTGATTCTGTATGCTATACACAAACGGTATAGGTGGTGCTGCTGGTGGGTTAGGGTTAGGGTTAGGGGTAGGGTTAGGAAAAGGAGTACGAAAGCACATTAGCGCCAGTATCTGATGAAGGTAGATGATGAAGATGAGGATGATTATGAAGTCGATGATGATTATTTATGATGATGAAGATGATGATTGATGTATTGATGATAATTGATGATGAAGTCGATGATGATGATGATGAAGATTATGATGATGATGATGATCAAGATGATGCAAATGAAGGAAGATGATGATGATGATGATGGTGCTATGAAGAAGATGAAATGATGATGATGATATGAGATTTATAATATATGACTCATGCCATGTCATGATGTCAATGATGATTAGATATATCCAGGCGCCGTGCCGCGCCATGCCCATGCTAATCAAATGCAACACTAATGTTCATATAATGATGAGGACAGGCCCGGCCCGTAGCCAGGGGGGCCGGTGCGTTGGGTGCATATGCACCCCCCCCCCCCCCCCTAATTCAGAAAGGTCCACTTTTTGCCGGTCTCGGGTCCACTGTTTACCGGTCTCAACTCTCGAGTCCACTTTTTATTGGTCTCGACCATTTTAACCGTCTTACACGTCTCTCAGTCTGTGGTCTCAGCCTCAAATTTTTTTGGTAAGTGGTCTCTGTCCCGTTTTTGTAAACTATGCACCTCCCCATGAAAAATCCTGGCTACGGGCCTGGATGATGATGATGATGATGAGTAGTGTAGGCGTAGCATTTAGTACTCTTAACTTAGCGATTTACTAGTTAAAAAAATGACATAGCCTCAGTTTCTGCAAGCGCAACCTGCATGAAGTTGATTATGATGATTCTTACTAATTTGGGAAATATAACATGTCATTTAGAACTGGAAAAAAATTATCAATTTTTATTAAAGGGATAGTTGAGTTTTGGTAAATAGAGTACAGTTTTGTTTAAACTGAATTTTAGTAACCAAAACCTGCACCATTATATTATAACTCCACCATGCTCGAAAGGAATACAAAATTACAAATTATGACTTAAGGTAAAAAAACCTGTTATGATTCCAAAAGAGCTGTTAAAACTCAAGAGGGCGCTCTCTAAAAAGTCATTGGTTTCAACCATTTAAAATAAAGTATTGTGTAACATGTGATGTTATGTTGAATGTATAGTGATTAGATAGAGAGATCATCAATTTTTTTAAAAACCTCTTGTTTTAGTTTTAAAAAGAATAAACATTACAAAAAATAACGGCCTGTTCAAAGTTATCAAATATTTGTGCGGCCCCACATTTATTAATAATATGGATATTTCAGACGATTCTAATCAAATAAAATTATTCTGTCATTTAAATTGTATATGCCCTTTCAATTTTGACACTGTTTTTCATTATCTCACAAAAAATATTTTGTGTAGCGCCTATCTCTATACCAAAAATCGACTATCCCTTTAATTTTCATGAATCTGTTTCCTTTTAACAGGTAACTAATGGATTACAGCTACCTTGGGTCCCATGACAGGCAGGAGGGTCGGCCTGCACCAGAGAATGGCCGAGGGCACCCTCAGAACCAGTACCCAGTGCACTGTGAGCACCAGCAGTATCCCACTGGACACCAAGTCATGTCCACTGGATACCCAAGTCATGGGTGAGTAAATTCTGATTTGTCAAATCAAAACATGCAGTCATAAGAATTACATCAAAATTGTAAATGAAATATACATAGTTTGATATTGTTCTTTTTGTTAATATGTATTTCACCTGAACTGGAACTTGAACTTGAAGTGAGATTATATAAATTGTGAGAAAAATGTATCTACACTGTAAATATGTATTGTTTTTCTTCAAGATTGAGATTTGTTATGTAATCTATCATCTTTTTAAATTGTTTTTCTTCTATACTAATTGAATTATGTTTTATTTTTACAGAGGGCCACCCCCCCCCCCCCACCCCCCACCGGGAAAACAGGACTAGCTATCACTGATGGGGCCACCCTGTTGAATAAAGATTAAGATAAACGAATAAGTAAAATACTAAGTGAATAAATGAATAGATACATTAATAGATAAATCAATCAATAAATCAGTAAATCAATAATTCAATAAATCAATACATAAACCAATGAATAAATACAAATTAATGTATTACATTATTTTCAGATTTGGTCCATATGTGCAGCCTATTCATGGTATCGTTCACCACACTGGACCTGCTCTGGGAGGTGTGCTCACATCTAGGATCTTGGTCCAGGACTCGGGTAGTGCCATGACCAGTGCCAGCTCCGGTTCTAGCTCCAGAAGACCAAGCCATGGACGACAGGATTGTGCGAGTCCCATGCAAGGTGAGACTCATACTCAATAATAAATGTGTAAATACTTAAAATACAATATTATTGTTATACTTCTAATTGTGCACAAATATATGCATGTTCTGGGCCCGTTGCAGAAAGAGATACAATCGATTGTAAGTTACGATTGATCGTAAGTCAGAAAATTTACGCGTTTCAACCAATGCGCATCTAGAACACGTGATCTGACTTACGATTAATTGCAACTTACAATCGATTGTATCTCTTTCTGCAACAGGGCCCTGCTGACATGCAAGAATTGTGCAACCTCGTTGCAAATAACACCATGTTGAAGTTTTGAAAAATCAGGCATTGGGAAAAATGAAATTAAATGAAATGCATTCTTTTGTTTATAATTTACTCAATGATAAATCAATATATTCACAGTCCAGTTTGATCGATAACAAACAATTCATTCCTTGAAATGTATGTTTAATCTAATGACAAATGTCAATTTAACAAAAAAGCACTATTAAAGCACAGCATAAAAGTTTCAATATGTATCAGAGATATCAGGTAAGTGCGAATATTACAACATGAGCAAAAGTGCTACCACTGGTCAAATCTTTATTTTGATTTGTTTAATATTCTCCAGGACCATACATGAAAGCACGCTAGCCCACATGCCCAAACATGTACATGTTTCAGACTTTTAATGAATTTTACGTCAATTTAATGATACCTTATGTCGTAATTTTGAGAGAAAAAAAGGTATGAATTTTACGTAGCAACTGATGGCTTTCCGTAATTTTGTTTCCAACTTAAAGAGGTAGTACAGTTTTTTGGGTAAGGCTGAGCTTTAGTAACCAAATCCTGTAAAATAAAAAAAACTTCTGTAATAGTTATAACTCCCCCATGCTCGAAAGGTATAGAAAATTACAAACGACTAGGTTAGAAGCCTGTTATCATTAAAAAAAAGCATTGGTTTGAACCATTTTTACATCCAAAATTATGCATGTAATGTTTTGTTTAAATATGGAGAAATCATCAAAAACTATTTTAAAACGTTTTTGTTTGTGTGTGTTTGTTGTTCTGATCTCCATTCTCCAGTTCAGAGCACTCCAACGTCCAACGTTTCTGATCCTTCGGGAAAGAGGTCTAGAGGGCGAGACATTGAACCCCAGCTACATGTTCTTGAGCCCGTGGTACATGCTTCAGAACATTCAGGCCACAAGTCAGGACCCTGCGATCCTACGCCTCACCTGTCTGAACCAGTCCCAATGGCACAAAGTCCTGGGCATCCTGCAATAGTCCATATGGGAGAACCTGAGGCAAGGATCTCAGAGACTTCAGGGAAGGGGACAAGATCTGAAGATTCTACACCTCAGCTCCATGTGCTTCAGCCCGTGACGCAGAGTCCTGATTCTGCTCCGCCTGCCAAGAGGTCTGGACCACTTGACGCTTCACATCAGCTCCATACGCAGAGTCCTATTTCTACCCAACTTGCCAAGAGGTCTGGACCACTGGAGGCTTCACCTCAGCTCTATGCGCTTGAGCCAGTGTGGCAGAACCCTCAACCACCTGTCAAGAGCCAAAGACCACCCAGGCTCAGCACCAAGGGGTGTCAGACTGACCCCCTCTTTGAGGAGGTGGAAGACGTGGATGATCTTAGAACCACAGTCTTGTCTCTTGATCTTCCGGAAGGTCTTGGATACGTGGAGATGAGAGATCAGATGAACAAACGTCTAGGAGTTATGGCCACTGAGGTTCTGAAGGAGGGAAAGGAGTTTGGGCCGTTTACAGGAGACTTTGTGAAAGAGGGACTAGGCAGTGTGAATCCTGCTACATGGGAGGTAAGTTGAACATCTTCCAATTATACTAGTCTCCACTTCATGGGGTTAGAGCCCAGGGTAAAAACATCTTGGAGTCCTGTATTTGTAGCCTCTTAGACTTAGATTATAATATAAAAAGCTGTTTGCTTTTACTCATGTCTGGGTTGGATATCTAGATATATATCTGGAATGAAATGTTATAAACAAATTAAGACAAAATTGGGCAAAAATATAGACTGATGATCCTAGACCCAAGACCGAGTTATGTCTAGTTCACTTTGGAACTAGTTAAGAAACTTAACAAATTAATTTTAATCTTATTGGTTGTTAAACATTAATTTGCAAATGCAGTGTGTTTTTTTTCTTCTAAATCAGTGGATCAGAATATTTCAAAGAATTGCATTACTGGTGCTCGAGAACGGAACAAGTAGAAATTGACTTCTGTGCGTTTGGAGTTTGAAAGTTTGAAACAAGGATAATCAAACCCTTAATGCATCCCAATTTTCTCCTTCACTACAACTACACAGAATGCAGGGAGTGGGACTTAGCAAAAGATTCCTTACTAATATTGTATTTCACTCTTTGTTCTTTACAGATCTGTGTCAAAGGCAAGACTCGGTTCTACATCAGCGGAACCAAGGACAACTGGATGACTCGTGTGCAAGTCGCCAGAAGCAAACAAGAACAAAACCTAGAAGCTTTCCAGTTCTACGGAGACATCTTCTTCAGGACGACCAAGGCAATCGAGGCAGGAACAGAGCTCAGAGTATTCTACAGCAAGAATTACAGCAGGAAAGTTGGCTTCAGGGCAGACCTGGAAGATCTGACTCTTGATCAAGGTAGATAGTGTGATTACTTCAGTGATCCCTCACATATATCGCTGATATAAGTTCTAATCCTCTGGGCCTGTGTCAGATTTTACTTCTTTCAAAGGATCTAGTAAGTAGTAACTTTGTCAACATGTGCAACAACTAACTTTTGATAACATTTCTGTGAACTGACCACTTAGTAATGTGTGAACATGTTATGTTAAACGGATGTTACATGAAAGTGGGCTTCAAAGTAGCCCAAGAAGGACTAACGCTTGAATGCGCTAAGTGATGATTATCAATCATATTAGGTGCTATATAAATCAAAATATTATCATTATGATTATTTTTCAAACAATTGTTGTATGTTCTAGCTCTGTGCATTTGCATGATAAGTACATGTATTTCCCGTTTCATTTTTGTTATTTTCAGGTTCCAAAAGGTTTGAGTGCAAGGACTGCAGGTGCCACTACACAAACGCCAAGAGTCTACTGAGGCACGTCAAGTTTGAGCATGACAAGGAGAACATTCCAGAACCTTCAAAAGAAAATCAAGGAAAACAGGCTCAAGATGAAGTCACGATGTCAAAGACTCCCGCCAGAGGGAAGAGATGGATGACAAAGAGCACACGTACAGTAAAGAAAGCGAAAGAACAAGTGAGCAATCTGAATGAACGCTCTTCAAAAAAGGAAACAGCTTCTAAAAACAAGACAACTCACAAAAGGAAGGCTTCCTTGACCAAGGGGACAACCCCCAACAAAGTGTTGAAACAGTTACATGTGAAAATTGTGCCGAAAGAAACAAAGAAAGCAGCATCGAGGATAAAGACAGAAGTTGTGCAATGTTTTGCTTGTGATATATGCCAGAAGTCTTTCCCATCTATAGGACATCTAGATGCTCACATGGCCTTCCATGTGGACACAGTGTCCCCCAAGAATGTCTGCAGCACGTGTGGACTGGAGTGTAAGAACTCCAGGGTATTCAAACAACACGTGATATCACACGACCCTGATGCATACCGATGCCACGTTTGTAGCAAGTACTTCAGGAGGAAGAGTCGCATGATCGGGCATTTGCGCTACGATCATAATATCTTTGTCGGGAAAAAGTGGGCCAGAGCGGATCTTGATGACCTGCTGATCAAACAGCAAGACTCTGCACATAAGCCAGGTGAGAATACGGGTGATGAGAAGGGAATTAGAGGAGTGAAGGTCAAACCTACGTGTGAAAAATGTAGTGAGGAATTCAACGATATGGAGTCTTTGGAGAAGCATTCGGAATCGCATACCAAAGGCAACTTCAACTGTCGGTATTGCAGCGAGAAGTTTGTTCTCAACTCGCAGCTTATTACTCATTTCCGCAAAGATCACAAAATCTTCTTGTGGAAGAAGCACGGTCTCAAGAAAAGCATGAATGAGCGGCTGGCGCGACTGATAATCCCGGACAACCAACCCGAGGAGGCCGAGGGAAACCCTGCTGCTCCGTTTCATCCAGAACTGCCCAAGGACATGTATGGGAAGCGCATCGTGCAGCGCATCAAGCTTCCAAAGACCTTCAAGTGCACGTACTGTCCCAAGACGTACACCAACTTTGGGCGGTGCGTGCGCCACGAGAAGGAGGTACACACCAACAGTGGGGAGTACATGTGTGAGTTCTGCTCGGCCATGTTTGTCCGGGAGACCCAGTACATCCTGCACAAGCGGAAGCACACAAAGGATCGCCCCTTCAAGTGCAAGGAGTGTCCACAGTCCTTTGGATCAGAGAGCGCGCTGGAGAAGCACATGCCTCAGCACCGCGGGGAATGCCCTTTCAAGTGCGACATATGCGGCAACGGGTATAAGACGCGTAAGAACATGATGACGCACAGACGCAGGACGCACACGATGCCCAAGCAGATGTTCCCGTGTCGCTACTGCGGTCGGGAGTTCAAAGAAAACGGACCGCGCAACCGCCACGAGAGCTGCCACAAGGGTATCCGTTCTCACGTCTGCTTCACCTGTGGCAAGGCGTTTAGGAGCGCCCACTCGCTCAAATGCCACACTATGATCCACACGGGTGAGAAGCCATATGAGTGTAGGTATTGTCAGAGGAAGTTCAGGCTGCAGCACCAACTCACTGTGCATATGGTGATACATGAGAGAGATAACAAGCCTGATCAGACTTCTGAAGAAAATCAGCACAAAAATTAAATTCCTGTTTAGTTACCATGGAGCAATCACTAAATTTCCTCTGAAAATAGGTTTTGTCAGCAGAGGTTTAGGCTTGCTTCCACACCAACTCACTGTTCATAATATGGTGCATACATGTGTTATTGATTGTCATGCTTATGTGAAATTATGTAAAAGTAATTAGTAGGCCAAATGGTTTTATATTTCAATAGAATTATCACATACAAAATCACAAATTTGTATGCAAAATGAATTCATGGAATTATGCAGCAATGCATCATTCAGTATTTACAGTAGACTCTGCTCAACGGAGTAGCATCTAAAGGGGTACACCTGTTAACCCGTTGCTTAAATGGAACCTGGTGGGCTCTGTATTAACTCTATGGGCATTGTAAAATCTAGTAGGGAACAGGTTAACCCATTGCTTAAAGGGAACCTGGTGGGCTCTGTATTAACTCTATGGGCATTGTAAAATCTAGTGGAGAGTAGGTTAACCCGTTCACTACGAGATTCTGAGATCCCCATAGACTTTGCACATAGCCCACCCGGTTCCCGTAAGCAATGGGTTAAAGGGGTAGGATATTTGACCAAAGTTTTGTGCATGTTTTATAAGGCAATTTTCACTACTTAATCGGGTACACTATTAATCTGTTAAAGTGTTGGAATATACCTTGCAAAAGCCTGCACAATTATGCGGAGACTACTGTATATATAGACTTTTTTAGCATTAGTGGAAAATGTGCACTTTGTGTGCTGGATTGATTGCAGTAGGTATCCGATGACCGGGTAATAATAGTGATGCGCCGCGAGCATCGAAATTCGGAACGTGCACTATATAAGTAGCCACCATTATAATTATCAAAACAGTAAAAGATTTGTGCAAGTTGTGCTCAAATACATGTGTGAATACCTCAATTACTTGCCATATTACAATATAGAAGTTTACATCACTGTGACTATTTTTTGCAATGGAGAATATAATACCTGTGACAAAAATAATAAAGGTTTAGAAATTATGTTAAATTGCCATTGCCTCTGTGTCTTCATTGCAGATGAGGCTTATTGCTTTTTATGCTTCTTTATGATATCCTTTGGTTAGAGAGAGAGAAGGGCATTTTAAAAGTAGCGATGGGGCTTTGATACAAACTCATGCTAGGTAGGTCAGGTTAGAGCCTTGTGAATATGTGTGATCCCAATTTTTAGGTGATTATTATTTATAACTTTTGAGATATTGTACACCTGTAAGAGAGCTAAATTTGGTATTGAACTTCATTAAAAAAAATACAAGGCTCCAAAACAGTTAAACTCAATTATTATCTCCAAAGTACAGAAAGTGACTTTTTAATAATGATATAATGATTCTAAAGAGAGAGTATGTGCACAATGGGAGAGGGAGAGAGAAAGGCTTATTAATACACGAGGCTTATTGCCATTTATGCTTCATTATGATATCCTTTGGTTAGAGAGGGAGAATGGCGTTTTAAAAGTAGAGATGGGGCTACATGTTGTAGGTTGGAACCTTGTGAACATGAACATTTGTAACTTTTGAGATATTCCATGTAAGTGAGGTAAATTTGGTTGATGAAAAATACAAGGCTCCAAAACTCTTAAACTCGATTATCATCTCTAGAGACAGAAAGTGACTGTTGGCACCCCTTTCTTTTTAAAATGATATGTCCCTCGTCTATAGATTAAATAGAGAATACAGCAGCGAAAAAAATACACGGGGGCGGCGGGCGAATTCGCCCCCGAAATTTGTATGAATTTTGGGGATTTTTGTTGGATTTTCTGTTTGGATCGTTATTAAATGCTTATAAGATGATCATTTACAGCATTAGTGCTTAATAGTAGCCCCAGAAATTCGAAAAAGAGCCCGGAAATTTGTAGCCCCCGGGATGATAAAAGTAGCCCCCGAAAGTTAGGAAAAGTAGCCCCCGAAAAGGAGCCCCCGAAATAAAAAACTAATTTTTTCGCAGGTGCACAGTGGGAGGAGAGAGAAAGGAAGAGGTCCCTGTGGTTTCACTTCATATTTGAAGACATAACCAGTGCTCAAAATTAGCATAGGCCCACTGGCCCGGGGCCACTCAAAATTTCATTGATCTTGAATTCTATTGGCCCATTCGGGCAACCAAATTTAAGAGAAATTTTAGTTTTTCTTTGTATGGGGCCACCAGATTTAGGTTCCGGGCCACTCAAAGTTGAACAATCTTGTTTTTACTTGCCCGACTGGGCCACAAGGCAAAAGGTTCATTTCTAGCATTGGCCATAACACATGATCATTAGTGAAAAATGCCCCCCAGCCCCCCCACCCCCTGTTTCAAGAATATTTAGAGCAAAGTAAACCCTCTTTTTAGCACAAGTTGGGTACAAAATGGCAAATAAAAATAAAACTTATATTCTTGCATTCTTGCACACAAAAATGTACCCTTTCTCCACATTTTGTGCACATTGTCTTGAAAATTTACCCTTTTTATTTCCGCAAACAGAAAATGTTCATGAACAAATGCAAAAATTGCGAAATTGTGAATGAAAATGTTTACACTCGCCAGTGTGAAGTGGAGGGGTGTTTCACAAAGATCCTAAGTTGAACTTAACTCTCAAGTTGGACTTAAAAAGTATGGTAAGCCATTTGTAGCCTTGGAATAGAATATATTCAAAAGCAAAAATTCAAGTATTTTAGACTGTTCATAAATTGTACATGAAGAACATGAAATCTCCTTGACAATATAGAAATATGTTAAAGGGACTTTCACATTTTTTTATATCAACGAAACTAACAGCTTTCCATACTTTTCAAGTCCAACTTAGAGTTAAGTTCAACTTAGGATCTTTGTGAAACACCCCCCTGGAGAGGGGGCATGTATGTTCACTGGCATAATCAAAGAGTCAGCTACATAAATAAATAAGTGGGCTAACTTGTGTCACGAAAGATCATCATCATCATTGCCATCACCATCATCACCACCATCATTATCATCATCATCATCACCATCTCCACCACCATCATCACCATCGTCGTCGTCATCATCATCAGCCCTATTCAATGCATGTAAATATAGGCAGATGAAATCTGGTTTTCTTTTCAAGAAATAGTTTATTACATGATAAACCAAAACATAACATGTACCATTGTATAGATTATGTACCTACTATATCATAATTGGTGCAAGGGGAATTCCGAATCCTATGACTTGAATCTCTTAGAACCGGTCTTGTTGACAAAGAAGCAAGAATAATTCAAACTACATCAATAATCCAAAATATGGTCAACTGCCAATGGTGTATCGTAGTCTGAGTGATTGAGGGTGGGGGGGGGGGGGGCACATACATTATTGGGAAAGTGGAGGGGTTGGATTACACATTGTATATTTATTTTATTATAAATATTTCCCCAAATGTTTTGTTTTTGTAATATCATTGGAAAAGGGGATGTACCCCCCAGCGCCCCAGTGTTACGCCACTGCTACTATATGACACATCAACACACTGGTCTTGCAAAAAAAAGAAAATACATGTACCTTATTTCGACAAATTTTGACAGGTCAGAAATTAAATCCATTCATGATAGTCACAATGGTTCAAACATAATTTTGATAATAATATTCCGTAAATCTATTGACAAGTAAAAGTTAAGAAATTTCTTGTTTAATATGGCACAATCATATATGAAATAGTAAATATGGCACGAGATAACAATTACTCTACAACTACTGAGAATGCACACGGTGCAAAGGATGAATGTAACATAGTGATATTGTCGGTTGAGAAAGAGAAGGAAGCTAAGTCACTTTTTGCACTTCTCAGATAATCACGAGCCCCAATATTGCTCTCTTTTATTTTTTGATAAATATTTTTAAAATTGTAAATAATTACAATCTGAACATTTGACTTCATGCAGAGAGGCACCAACCTATAAAATAGTATGCGGAACTTGATTTAGCTAAATTACGCCTTTCTCACTCTCACCAGACGATATATTTCTTGGTAATAGGATACTGGGTACAGTGGAATCTCATTATCCCATCAAGGATGACGGCTATTTCAAAGCAAAATTTATCATTATTTCCCTTATCAAATTGGCAACTCCTATTATTTGTTCATCCTTTTAAGGACAACTATATAAGTGGAAAATATTACGTTTCTAAAATTCAAGAAAAACAAATAATAATTTGCTTTGAATATGTGACAATGCCTTGCCAATTTACAGATTTTCCTAAATTAGAATGATTTACGCACTAATGAAATTCACTAAAAAATAACTAAAGCAGGTACAATAACAATAAAGGGCTAAAACAAATAGAGAAATGTATGCTCTTTCTCCTTGTATACTTCATATAACTTGTTATCTTCTTGCTCAATTGTAAGACTACCAAACCACAAATATGAGGGCCATCGTCCTTGAAGAATGCCCAAACCAATATACCATGACACTCTGATATTATCAGAGCAATTCCATAGACCCAAGGTGCCGGTTATTTGAAGGGCAATGCCACTCAAGAATAGAGTTTATCCTACTTGATACATCGTAATATGCCTTTTTATTATATATAACATAACTCTGACTCAGATTTCTGCTTTGGGAGAAATATGTGAAAACTCTATTGGGTTTACCACTATTCATGCGAACACTGGAGGCCGCCATTATTAGGTGTGTGCGGACTCACGGTCAGTGATATGCACTAATGCATTTCAATAGCACCTATTGAAACCATTGTCTGAATACTTGTAGATGCTTTGACGAGTCTGCAAATCAGTGAATAGCTTTTTGTTCGGCCCGTAGCACACTCGTCATAGTTTGCAAAGCATGTCGGGCAATTACAAGAACATGGCCGCTCCCATCACCTTTTGCCGCCGTAAGAATTAGTAAAATGTGGGTATGTTCACGTAAGGATTTCATGGGATCCAGGAGGCCAAAATTGCCAAGTAATGTATCAAATAAAATGTCTGTTCATCCTCGAATCGATAATTATAGCCGAAAGCCATAGTTCCATTGCCCTTTAATGAGGTTACACTGTACCATTAAAACTGCATTGTTACAAGAGATTTTTTAACCAAACTCTGTATAATGAGGTTCCACTGTATAAATGTGATAGTGATACAAGTACTATACAAGAGTTGAGGGTATATTGTCAATGAATCATCACAGTACAAATTATCACCTGACTTAGTAAATACAGTACATGAGCCGACATGTAATATTTTTGGATATTACATGGCACTGTTACATGGCAATTCAGATCATGATAAAACAGTTGTTAACTTTGCTGTCGGGAAAATCATGGAATGTTCCCCCTTGGGATTTTAAATGCTATTTCGTGAAGAAAGTAAGTCCCTTGACTACGTCTCGGGACTTATTTACTCTTCCCTCAATAGCACTTAAAATCCCTCGGGAGTGGAACATTCCGTGCTTTTCCCTCCACCACCAGTTAACAACTGTATACTAGTACATTGCTACAGCACATAATGCCTATGTAAATATAGTGTATTTACCCAAGACAAAGTCTGCAAAATAAGAAGGAATGACATTTAATAATATCAATTTTTAAAAATCCAGTAAAAAAGGGAAGATCGCTGTCGCATCCTTCTCTAAATCCAATACTGACATAATAAAAGTCCCCAACATTGAACAAAATTAACAGACAAATATAAGAGAATATATAACAAAGTAATTGTGAATATGGAAAATACTGCTGAAAACTGCTTGTCTACTAAAAAATCGCCAATGTGATAAAATGAGTCGTATACAGCCTAGCTTTCGATCCTAGCAGAATCTTCGTCAGGGCACAAATGACAGTAACTACAGAAAAAACACAGAATATATACCAACATAAACACATGTATGGAAGGGGGGCTGGAAAGAGGAAAGGAGGTATATATTCTGTGTTTTTTCTGTAGTTACTGTCATTTGTGCCCTGACGAAGATTCTGCTAGGATCGAAAGCTAGGCGGTATACGACTCTCAAAGTAATTGTGAATTAAATTCAAGCCAATTGCTTTGGTTAGTCAGTCCCCCCAAATTGATAAAAAGACAAAAATAAGATGTAAAAGTCATTATAATTTTGATTCTAGGCAATTGCCAAAGACACCAAAATCTAAGAAAGAAAAAACAACAAAAATAATGACGTATTTAAAAAAAAGTTAATTCTGAGTCAATTTGCCAGGGTTTTTACATGGTTGTTATGTGGTTATTACAAAGTACACATGACTTGATTCATGTCCAGATTGTAGATTCCATATATCCTTAATCTATTATACCAGTTGAGTACTATACGGTAAGTTGCAGTAAAAAAGCCATTATACTTAAATCTATGATGATATATAAACTTCTTTGTTTTTATACAGTCTAGAAAACAAAAACTAGAAGAATATATTCATTGGCCTGGATTTTCATTAGAGAGTACAATTTAACCTCTGTTTTTCAATATTGTTGTAACAAATTTAACCTGTGGGTTGAATTTAGCCCACAGACCAAACACTGGGATTTGTGCTCACTTTTACTGACAAGGGCATAATTCCGGTTACTTCTAGGCCCCGTTGCAGAAAGAGATGCAATCAATTGTAAGTCAGATCATGTGTTCTGAATGCGCTAATCTGATTGGTTGAAACCTGCCATGGGGCCCTAGGTATCAATAATAATACAAATAACCAATGGTTTTGAGACCA
The DNA here is from genome assembly GCA_037951105.1 of Echinarachnius parma. Taxonomy (NCBI): domain Eukaryota; kingdom Metazoa; phylum Echinodermata; class Echinoidea; order Clypeasteroida; family Echinarachniidae; genus Echinarachnius; species Echinarachnius parma. Next base: position 15,223 of record JBAMJV010013941.1, read on the forward strand.
TCTGTTTTGACTGAACACTGAAGGCTGCAATATTTTTCTATGGTACCACATCAATTTCATTGTAAGTTTAAAGGGATAGTTGAGTTTTGGTAAAGAGAGTACAGTTTTGGTCCATTTTAGTAACCAAAACCTGCACAATTACATTACAAACTATACTTATAACTCCACCATGCTCGAAAGGAGTGAAAATTACAAATGACTAAGTAAAAACTAAAAAGCCTGTTATCAGCCATTTCTGAACGATTTTGATCAAATACAGTTTATTCTGCCATTAAAATTGTATGCTCTTTCAAATTTGACACTCAGTTTTTCATTATCTCACAAAAAAAGTATTGTGTGTAGTGCCCTCTATACCAAAACTCAACTATCTCTTTAAATGTAACTTGCTAATGACAATTCAGGCCAGAGTGATTTGATAAAGGGCTCTACATGTAAATATAAACATCACTTCATATATTTCACATTATACATAGAAGGTTGTAGCAAAGTGAATACAATTTGAATAGATCCTTTGGAAAATGTACAATATATTCAAAATATATTCTGGATTCTAATTTTCTTCAAAAAAGAGACATGTATTCTGATTTCTGTATACTCTTCAAATATAAACATTGATTTCATATTCATTATTCAGTAATAATATATATTCCGAACTGAAAATTATATTCAATAGTACAATATAAATGTACATCAACACATTAACAACATATAAATGACAGGCCTTTCAGACCTACACATTGTGACTGGAATTCAGCTGTTAAATTAAAACCATTGATCCACATTCAAATTCAGAAAATCAATCCATGTTGCAATCCCCATAGAGTTAATACAGTGCCCACCAGGTTCCTGTAGGCAATGGGTTAACCTGTTCCCTAATAGATATTGCAATCCCAATAGTTAATACAGGACCCACCAGGTTCCTGTGTCAAATGGCTAATTTGGCAAAGAGTGATTTTTGCTAAAATAAAAAACAATACCAAAAGTCAAAGAGGAAGTGATATGGTAGACTTTCTAGATGGCAAAATGGCAAGACATAAATATATGTGACCGGCTATAGCAAAACCCTGCACTTGTCAGTAAAAATAAAAATGTAAATTTTCATACCATTAGAAAGGCCTCATAACAAGCTTTCATTCGATGCTTTGTTTTAACGATTTGGTCAAAAATTAGCAAGTCTTTTACACACATTATGAGAACTTCAAATGCCCATTTCTTCAAAACATTAATTACCGACAAGTGCAGGGTTTTGCTAAGCTGGTCACATTTAATAAAATATTCACATAACCTGGAACCAAACCTTGGAGCAAAGACTATTGATAACACTAACAGTTTAGCACCTAATGCATTATTACCGATCACTGCAGCCAATCATAAAATATTTCAGAAAAAAAGTGACAGAAATATTATCAACAATGATAAATATTATCATAACAATTATAAAAGAATAATATCAATAACAATAATAACACTACTAGTAATACATAAAGCTGCTACTAAAAAAATAATAACAATAATGACCATAGTAATAGTAAAAAAAAAATAAATAAAAAAAATAAATAAATGTTGAGATAAAATATACTTACATGAACAAAGGTCATAAAAAGCCTTGCACCTAAGTGCGTTAATTCAGGAAACTTAAATCCAAGTCGAGCTACAACTGTTACTACCTAATTTTATTCTCTAGCTCAACCTCTATAAAGTAGTACTCAGATATATCTAAGAATGTCAGCAACAATTAATGACTGTTTCAAACAGCTACAGCATCATAGCATTTCTTTTGGCAATAATACATTGTAAGCTGCTTATATGCCAGGGGTGTTGCACAAAGATTCCAAGTTGAACTCTATGTTGGACCTCAAAATTATGGTAAGCCGTTAGTTTCTTTGTAAAATTGTTGAAACAATTCTTGTAAAAGGTATACATTAAGATACAAATCATTAATATTCAGTTTTATCAAGGAGCCTCCAAGTTATGAATGTAAATTGTTTTGGAAGTTTCAAATAGTTGCATTTTTCTTGCTTTTGAATATGTTTTATTCCAAGGCTACAAATGGATTTCCATAATTGTAAGGTCCATAGTCAGTGTTAAGTTCAACTTAGAATAATTGTGAAACACCCCCCTGAAGTTTTTACATTCATACAAAATATACTGCAGCACACAATGCAAGAAGTATGAAAATAGACAAGTTTGACAATTTTCTACTCACCACATAAATTATATTGTTCCACAGAAAATCATTTAGCAGAATAGTATTTGATTTTTGTATCATAACTGATCATAAGTCATGCCTGGAAATAGCTCCTTATTCTTTATGTTGTCCATACATCTGATAATTTATTTTCATCTCATTTATTAATTGGTCACATGACTGTTAACTTCATACATCACATGATACATCCCGATCCAAAAAAATGAACCATCACACGACTCACATGATCCATCACATGACTCATATGATACATCACATGATCCATCACATGACTCGTATGATACATCACATGATCCATCACATGACTCGTACGATACATCACATGACTAGGATACCTTGACAGCAGAAAGACAGAGATTGGGGCGGCCCACCACGCTGCTGGTAGTGTTGCTGGGAATCGAGGAACTGTGCACACACAAAAAAAAGAGAAACAAAATGAATAAAAGATAACAAAAAGACATGTTGATAATATATCAGATTTTGGAATCATGATTTTAAATTTATTCAGATAACACTAGAAGTGAAAGGTTGCCAGGGAATGTAATACTCTATGGCTTAATATGGAGCAATTGACATTGTGACGGATGGCCCAAATAAGTGTATTATAATAGAACCACCAAGACGCAATTTGTTGCATGGCTTGAGTTCCATTGAAGCAACCTCAGCCAAGTCTGATAGGGTATTAAAGGTTTGAAGATCACAGAGGGATGTCTGTGACATCTGAGCTGTAACACTGCCTCATCAGTTGTTGAGGTTTGCTGGTGACGGATTTTGCCATTCCACAGTCATAGAATAGCTCCAAATAAGTGATTATAGCCATAACAGAAACAAACAGACAAAATGTTTACCTGCATGGCTTGAGTTCCAATGAAGCAACCTCGGCCAAGTCTGATAAGGTGAAAGGTTGGGGGTCACTGAGGGATGTCTGAGAGATCTTAGCTATAACACTGCCTCATCCATTGTGGAGAGTTGCTGAGTAACTTAAACACAGAAATGGATCTAGCCATTCCATGGTCAAGATAAACAGAATAGTTGATTATCATCACAAACAATTAGATACAATGTTTACCTGCATGGCTTGAGTTCCAATGAAGCAACCTCTGCCAAGTCTGATAAGGTGAAGGGCTGGGGATCACTGAGGGCTCTTTTTGTAACCTTAGCTGCCTTCACTGCCTCACCAATTGTACTCTTTGTCTGAATATGTTCGTCTGGATTGTGAGTTGGTGACAGGGGGCTGACAATACTGGTAATGATGCTGAGAGAGTCTGAAAAAAAATAAGATGTCAAGGTTTGCATAATGTTTTTCTTTGTTTGGGGACACAAAAGTCAGGTTTGGGCCACTCAGATTTGCATTATCTTGATTAAACTTGCTCAACTGAGCCACAAGGCAAAAAAGTAAATTTCTAACATTATTGTAGGTGGTATTGTTTACTTAACCCTATTTTAACTGGGCTATTTCAGACCAGGTTTTTACTGGGGGGGGGGGGGGGGGGGGGTCAATTTGACCCCCCCCTAAGATCTCAAAGACCGATTGTCCGATTCACGCACAATTTTGCATGGAGGTACATTGAAGTATTAGCGACGCGTTCATGTTTTCGTTTAAACGATCCAATGTTATTATGCAACTTATGCGCATATTCATTACCGAAGTGCGCTAATTTATGCAGAAATCCTCTTTTTGTCTGTAAATCACTAAATATTGCTCAGAATATGCTAATTTTGTGCATGAATATTCTTTATGACTTAATTAACAGGTTTTCAACATTAAAAATTGCGATAGCCAAAATTTTCTTTATGTATTTCTTTGTTTTGGAATTTCTTATGTATTTCTTGTCTTTTTTTACTTGTGTTTATTATTGTTTTTTTCAATGTAATAAATTATTGACCATTATCCAACCATTGTTAGCCCAAAATTAAATAATTGCAGTGATTGGAATGAAAAATAATGAAGGTTTTGTGTATTCTAGGAAAAAATTCCATAGGATTTGTACACAAATCACAAAATTGAGCGATTTTTGGGCCGACATTCACTTACAAAAGGTCACATGACTTTGAAACTGTACACCCGGTCGTTGCAAATCTGGTCTCAAAAGTTGCGCAAGACTTCAAAGAAAAAAGTCATGAAAGGAAAACTTGATATCTGCCGCGGTTCCGGAGTAGTCGCAAATTATTACGGGGGGGGGGGGGGTCAAATTGACCCCCCCCCCCCCCCCCAGTTAAGATAGGGTTAAAGGGATTTACAATGTAGTAACTTTGTTAGAATGTGCAAAAAGTGATGAATTAGTGATGAAATGTGTATTTTGGGGATCTTATATGTCCACTAAGCAATGTGTGAACATTTCACGTCAAATGGATGTTAAATGGCTGATTAATGAGTGAAAATGCAAAGTTATATTTGTTAACTCATTGTACTGACTTGGTACAGTTAATAACTTTCCAGTGAATAATCACAAATCTGAACACAATCCTAAATACCTCATAGTTTAGTAATAGTTGTTTATTCCACCAAAAACGTTCAGAAAACAGGTTTCCAGAAAAATGTTATCATTTAAAAACTCATCATCCTAAATGATGTGTTCATTGGTCCGCAGAAAAAGACCAGTCTATTGTACACATTCTATTGTCTCCTAATGTACGTGTGTATAGAATTGACGCACTCACAAAGTGAAACGTTCTGTAATTTCTAGTGATTAACTGCATTGTTTAAGAAATACACAACCCACTGCAGTGTTGGACATCTAATCAACTATCAAATTACGGAACAGCAAAAATAAGCCTGTTTTGTTCTTTGCATGGTGGCCCCCTTTAAAGGGGACCACCTGGCAAAGAACAAAACATAATTATATGTTTTGGTACCGTTTTTTGATATCAAATAGAACCCAACATTTTGCAAAGGGTTGTGTAATTCATAAAGAATGCAATTAATTACCACCACTTACGGAACCATTATTATTTCATGGTTCCGTACACGGCAAACATTTGCGAGTGCACCAATGCTATTCGCGCATATGTTTTGAGACAATAGAATCCCAGACGATTCGTTCACTCTAGACAAAGGTAGTCTTTGTACGTGCAGACCCATCAATGCATGCTCTAGAATGGTGATACGTTTTCCAATTTTACATATTTTTTTTGGAAACATATTTTTCTGAACTTGTTTATGGAATGGACTACTAAAGATGTTACCTTTCATTTATACAAATATTATTTTTGGGTGGTGGTACCCTTTAACCCATCAATGACGAGAGCTATTTCAAGGCAAAATTGATCATTGTTTTCCTCTACAAATTGTATGAAGTGACTTTGCCGCAAAGTTGCCAATTTGAATGCCAATACCTGTTTTTGAAATATCACAATGTGTTGCCAATTTAAGGATTTTTCTAAATCATAGCGATTTACGCAATAATAAAAATCATTCAAAAATAACTAAAGCAGGTAGAGTAACAAAATAGGGCTTTAAAAATAGAGAAATGGATGCTCTTTCTCCTTGGATACATTATATAACTTGTTATCTTCTTGCTGAAGTGTAGGACTACCAACCCACACATGTATACACAATGTATGTGGGACTCCATCCTTGATGGGTTAACACGTACCTCTGCTTGGAGTGAGGTGCATGATGGAAGATTTGCTGGCCTTTCTTTTCTGACTCCCGCACAGATTCTTTGTCACGTCTGACGCTGAAACCGTTCTTACTGGCTTGATCTTGGCTGCAAATATAATGTGGAAAAGAAACAAAATATTGTCAATCAAATGCTTATAGCTGGTTATCTGCTATAAGAGCCAATGATGTTAATAAAATAAGAGTCACATGGGGCCGGAGCCTGGGCTCATCTCTTTTGACTAACCAATAAATTAATTGCCACCTCCAATGCTGAAACCGTTCTTACTGGCTTCATCTGACATATGCTCAAAGCTGCTAATTTCAAGGAATAAATGCCAATGTAGCAAGTAAGATGGGAGCTGACCTGGGCTTATCTCTCCTCACTCCCTGATTAACTCCATGTTACTAGTACTCCATGTGACCTCCAACAATGAAACTGTTCTTACTGGCTTGAGATGTTCTAAGGGAAATCTAGACAATGAAACTGTTCTTACTGGCTTGAGATGTTAGGGATATCTTTTTATACTGACTTGATCTTGGCCGGAACAAAGACAAAACGTAAGAAAGAAGAATCAGGAATACATTTAATTGTCTAAACATTTACAATTTGGCTTGGGTGCACAAATTTACGTATCAAAAATAATTTACAGTATTCTGTTGCTTCCTATCAGATCTTCAGAGCATTTTCATTGACCCTAAAAAAAAGTCTTCTGGCTCAAAAATCACATTACATTTATCAAATGTAACATCTTCCCTACAGGAATCTAGTGGGCTCATAACAAAGTCTACACTCAGGAATGTTAATCTTGAAGGTAATATGAAACCACATTTCAGTACCTTTTCCATTGGTCTTGACAAACTTGGCATCCTTGTAGATATCACTCTTCTTGGACTTCAGGATGGCCTTGCGCTTGGTCCTGAACTGCTCTGGTGCGTACTGGGGCAGTGTCGCTAACCTTGCTTCTACATTGATCTCTCCATAGTCACTGCAAAACAAAGGAAACAGTAGAATCAGATCTATACTTAAGCTCTCTGATGCCTGGCTCTCCGTTTGGTCCTGAACTGTTCTGGTGCGTACTGGGGCAGTGTGGCTAATCTTGCTTCTACATTGATCTCTCCATAGTCACTGCAAAACAAAAGAAATAGTAGAATCAGATCTATACTTTAGCTCTCTGAGTGCCTGGCTTTCTGTTTGGTCCTAAACTGCTCTGGGGCGTACTGGGGCAGTGTCGCTAATCTTGCTTCTACATTGATCTCTCCATAGTCACTGCAAAAGAAAAGAAATGGTAGAACAAATTAAGAAGAACATTAAAAGTTACGTTATATTTTGTTGCTGAGCATTACCAAATCATGCCAGTGGAATTTAGCATCAGAGAATATTGGTAGCCCGAAGCTCAATTTCTTTGCCCAATGGCCAGTGGGTCTGTGCTACTTTCGAGCATTAGGTACAGTCAAAGCAAACCCGTCTATAGTAACCACTCAGAGAGAAACAAAGAAAAAGGCAACCACTTTTAAGAGAGGTGGCCTCTATCTATAGACAGGTGCATACATACATACATGTATTTACAGCCAAACCTGTCTATAATGGCCACTCAGAGAGAGAGAAAAAAAGGCAACCACTTTTAAAGATGAATAAGTTTTGGGAAAGTTACAGAAAACATTTATATTGGCCACAATAATTGTTGATTAAGTATTTAAAAAGAACTTGTGTGGTAAAATCCGAACCTAAGCATTGTTACATGCAGAAAAATCCAATGGCCGCACACCAGAAACCATGTGCGGACCACGTGGGCTTTTGCACGTAGCATATGCGCAATTCCGCGTTGGCGATCAATTTACTGTAAATCAGTTTTATAATGTTGCAAATATATCCATTAGTAGGCGGTTTCCTGGCAAAATTATTATAATCCCATATTAGTAAAATTATATTCTCCACATGGTTGGTAATAAGAGTGTACATTTCATTTTTTGCGTGTGGGGCGTTTCCCATTACTGGCATTTGCCTTTAAGAGAGGGGGCCTCTACAGACAGGTTCATTCAAACATACTTACAGTCAAACCTGTCTATAGTGGCCACCCAAGAGAGACAAAAAGGCAATAAATTAAATCAAAGTGACCTCCATAAGTGGTCACTATCTGAAGCACTTCAAGAAAAGTATGATTAAACTGGCTGAAAAACAATGCAAATTCATAATAGAGACATATGAGATACAATCAGAAAGGTGTCATTTAAAGGCAATTTGTACCATATGATGGTAACTTTATACTGACAGAACTGCAATTATTGTTTTTTGATCTAGATCTCTTCATATACATGTACTTACAAGTCAGAAACCGAGAAGCTAGATCCACTGCTCGTTCGCTTCCTACTCCTCCATCTTTTCATCCCGGCTTTCCTCGGCCGATCATCATCCGGCTCAAACACCTCATCCTCAGCCTCACTGAAACCACTCATACCTTCGCTGGTGTGCCTCCAAGCCTTCTTGCAGTTGAACGGTCTTTCTGGGCGCTGTAGGGACTCCAGCATACCCTACATAAATGGAGAGAAATAATAATATTAATGTTTGTAGCAATCATTATCTGGGCTGAAAACTTATCTCAGCCTCACTGAAACCACTCATAGCTTTGCTGGTATGCCTCCAAGCTTTCTTACAGTTGAACAGTCTTTCTGGTCTCTGTAGGGACTCCAGCATACCCTACATAAATGGAGAGAAATAATAGTATTAATAGAAGATTCCAATGTTTGCAGCGATCATCATCCGGCTCAAACACCTCATCTTCAGCCTCGCTGAAACCACTCATACCCTCACTGGTGTGCCTCCAAGCTTTCTTGCAGTTGAAGGGTCTTTCTGGTCTCTGTAGGGACTCCAACATACCCTACATAAATGGAGAGAAATAATAGTATTAATAGAAGCTTCCAATGTTTGTAGCAATCATCATGTGGTTCAAAGAGCTCATCCTCAGCCTCACTGAAACCACTCATACCTTCGCTGGTGTGCCTCCAAGCCTTCTTACAGTTGAACGGTCTTTCTGGGCGCTGTAGGGACTCCAGCATACCCTACATAAATGGAGAGAAATAATAGTATTAATAGAAGATTCCAATGTTTGCAGCGATCATCATCCGGCTCAAACACCTCATCTTCAGCCTCACTGAATCCACTCATACCCTCACTGGTGTGCCTCCAAGCTTTCTTGCAGTTGAAGGGTCTTTCTGGGAGCTGTAGGGACTCCAGCATACCCTAGAAAGATTAAGAAAATTAATAATTTTAACTATTAAAGTTTCCAACGTTTGTAGCGATCATAATCTGGGTAAAAAATTGTCATAATAAGCTTTCTTGCAATTGAAGGGTCTTTCTGGTCGCTGTAATGACTGCATTTGCCAATCAACATCTCATGCATTCCAGAATGATTTCAATACAATCATAAATATCCCCATAATTAAGGAAACGTTTAAATAAATCAAAATCTATGTTATTCTTCAGGAACTATAAGCCGCACAATACAGTTACACAACAAATGTTACACAACAAATGTTACAGTTACACAACAAATGTTACACAATACAGTTACACAACAAATGTTACGGCTAGAAAGGAATTTGTTTCACTTTGACAGAGCTAATGGATCACTTCAACAAATTGTATCAATGTAACGTACCTGGTCAACAAGTTTGCGGTAGAGCTGACCCTTGCACGAACGCCTGGATTTCCTCCGACCCGGATCACCTTCCTCCCTCTTCTGACTGCTGTCCTGTCCTTCTTCCGCCCCGTTGTCCTGACCCCTCTTCAAACACGCCCCATTGTCCACACCCCTCTTCAGAGTCTTTGTTTCCTTCATGCTGCTAACATCCTTTTCACCATCATCATCATTGCCATCATCTATTTTCTTCTTCTTTTTCCTCTTGTTGCCCAGACGGTGGTTGCCATTGCAACCGTCTCCATTGTCCTGATCTTCATCCTCATCATTTAATTTCTTCTTCTTCTTCTTCATACTGACTTTATTATTGCCATTTCTGTGTTCCCTATCATCATCATCATCATCATTGTGTATAGTTTCTTCCTCCACTTTCCTCTTTGTTTTCCTAACCTTTAGCGCACCTGGCCAGCTTAGGGAAAGAACGTCTTTTGTCTCTTCATAATCGTCATTGTCAATATCATCCGATTTAATCAAGACTTTCTGCTTATCATCGCTCTTCCCACCATTCTTTTTCTTCTTCTTTTTTTTCTTTGAATTCTTCTTCTCCACTTTCCTCTTCTTCTTACTCATCGATTTGATTTTGGTCAGCCCCTCTGCAACATTACTTGTTTCCATTCCAAGATTAGTTTGTCCAGCCTCCTCATTTATTTCCTCTCCTCCTCCTTCAGTTTTTATGTGACAAGTGGCATCTGCGCGGTCATCGACAGTTTCGGTTGAATTTGCGCCATCAGAATTATTGTCCTTATCCCGAGGTGGCGCCTTGCTCTTACTTTTCATCTTCTTGTTTTGCAACTTCTTCTTGGGGGAGAGTTTCTTTGTGGTTTTCCCATGAGACGATGAGGTGATTGAGTTGTGCTTGGCGCTGTTCGGAGTGATTGTGTTATTGTTTGTGTTTGCTGATTCAGACTCGGATTCCACAGATGGAGATTTGATGCCAGACTTTGAATCCAGAGCCGATGAGTTGGTTTCAGGTTTGATGGCAAGTTGATCGGAGCACATCTAGCACATGGCAGAAATTTCAAAAAAAGAAAAGAAAAAAGTTATACTTCACATCAGAGTATTTCTAACATACAATTCAACAAATGCATATAAATGAATATTTCCCAAAAGTCATATAAGCCACAAAATACATATCACTGCTTACTTCTACATGATATTTACATTACATTTTCCCCTCTCATCATTAAACAATTATTGGTTGTCCAATCTGGCAACCAAATTAGACCATTAATGAAAATATGTTACTTGCCTGATATAAATGTTGCTAGTTCTGGGCAATGGGGCAAGCGTTTAGCCCTGATCTTTGTCTTTGATTCTTCTAGACCTTTTCCTTACATACTATTTTAAATGTGACCCTCTATAGAAAAACCCTGCATTTATCGGTTATTCATGTTTGAAGAAATGGGCAATTTAAGTTCACATAATGTGTGTAAAAGACTTCTGATTGTAAAATTTAAACAATCATATCTTCACCAATTATTGACCAATTTGTTAGAACAAAGCATCAAATGAAAGCTTGTGATGGGGCCTTTCTAATGGTGTGAAAATCTACATTTTGATTTTTACCGACAAGTGCCGGGTTTTGCTATAGCCGGTCACAAATATTAGCAAAAGCAATCCAAAAGTCAATGTGAAACTTAGCTAATCACCTCTGCAAACTGGAACAGCGTTGATTTAATGCCATCATCATCATCATCACAGTCAGGAGATGATGTCCCGGTGCTGCCTCTTGCAGGTACAGAGTTGCTCCTCCTAACTAGCTTGGGTTGGTTATGCAAAGGTGCAGGCTCTTGAGTAGTTGTGGTCTTTGGGCCCAAAGCGGTAGGTTTGGAGTTCCGGACTGGCTTGGGTCTTGTGTTTGATGGCACATGCTCTTGGGGAGTGGTCCTTGTGCCTGATGCAGTGGGCTTAGGGTTCTTGGCTGGCTTAGGTTGGCTGTTAGAAGGCTCAGACTCTGGAATAGGCTCTTGAGGAATGGTCTTTGGGCCTGAAACAGTGAGTTTAGGGTTCTTGGCTGGCTTAGGTTGGCTGTTTAATGGCACAGGTTCTTGAGTTGTAGTCTCTGGGCCACGAACGGTGGGTTTAGGTCCATGTGATGCCACAGGCTCTTGAGTAGGAGTGGTCTTAGGACCTGAAGCAGTGGGTTTAGGGTTCTTGGCATTCGGGTCTTGTCCTGCTAGCAGCAGGAGGCTCAGACCACCCATCTCAGATGGATCTGTGGGAAGGAATGGAGTGAGTTCAAAGATGAGTACTTCTGGAAATCCACTTAAACTACCCTAGGAAAAAACATCCATATGGCTTATAAGCATCAGGACAATGGGCTCTTTGTATAACAGTATAACAGTGAACCAGGTCACCAGCAATACAATGTCCAGGATGATCCAGGACGCAATTTGGCTGATGACAGACTTACTATAACTTAATTTCAAAGGGCCCATTGTCCTGATGCTTATAATAGTGCCGTCACACCTAAAATGACCCAAGCCGTTCTGGCTGTGCTCCTAATCCCCATTCATAAATTTGGCAGTGGGAGGTGAAGCATTGTCCGAACGATGATTAAAGACTCATGTCCATTTTCAACATGTCGAAAGAGAGCATGGGTCTTGACGACCTACTCTTTTGTTCAGGGAGCCATTGTATGTCCATGCATGAGAGGCTATCCTTTCACTTATGTGCGATAATCCTCCCATTCATTCGTCATTTAATCATCGTTCGGACAATGCTTCGCCTCCCACTGCCAAATTTATGAATGGGGATTAGGAGCGCAGCCAGAACGGCTTGGGTCATTTTAGGTGTGATGGCACTATTAGCAGCTCTCAAGTGATTGACAGTTGATAATGAAAGGAAACGATTAGAATATCTCCGGGGACCATAGTTACGAGACAATAAGTATGCAAGTGCAAAGTGTTACCTGTAGTCTTTGTCTTTTAGGCCAGGCACAAGTTGAGCCACAAGTTGAGAATTCGGGCCAATGACTAAAGCTAAAGAGTAGTGTGCATATTATATGTTACATTAAAAAGGAATCAACATTCAAATCTTCAGTATAGGGATGTCAGAAGAGCTACCTCTGTAACATTTCCCAACATCATCATCATCACTATTAATATGTGTGATCTTAGAAGGCATGCTATAAAGTCAACGACTATTGCTAACAAAAATAGTGAGTTGGCATACAATTACTTTTGACAGGAAATGGGATATATAGAATGTTTCAATCTTTCCTACCTGCTAACTTTCCAATGGTGATCCCAGAAGAGCTGCCCCTGTTCCCTTCCCCATCTCCATCGTCGTCATCATCGTCCCCCTTCCCTTGCGTTAGATTCCGAGATGCGATGCCGCCTGGGTTGGTCACTTTGCCTGCATGGCGATTGGGCCCACTCCACCGGTAACCTGGGTGGGCCTTCATGAAAGCTGCCTTGCACTATAAGAAAGGTAACAACACCAACAACAATGCAACTTTAGGTATTTTAAAATGCTATAAATCTGTTGATAAATCTAAAGTTATTAACTAAAAAGTCTTCATCACGGTCCCCCGTTCCCTGCTGTTGATTCCGAGATGCGATGCCGCCAGAGTTGGTCACTTTGCCTGCATGGCAATTGCATGGGGCCACTCCACCGGTAGTGTGGGTGGGCCTTCATGAAAGCTGCCTTGCACTATAATAAAGTATCAAGAACAAAACTTGAAAATGATACATGATTCAAGGGCCCTGTTGATCATTCTAAAATTAAACATTAAAATTAAAATTTAAACTCATCATCATTGTCCCCCTTATCAAGAGGTGATGTCGCATGGGTCACTTTATCAGCATGGGGATTGGGGCATCATAGCAGTTGCCATGGTAGTTACAATAATTGGACACTTACAATTGGAACAATAACAGGGCCCAGATTGTTACCTCTCTTACAAGTTGCAAGTATTTCTCCTTCTCCTCCCCGTCCAGCGCCCCCCACATGTCAGCCAGCATCTTGGTGCAGGCCCGGTTGTCCAGCCAGGGGTGCCTAGACCGCACCATGTGGCAGTGTCGCTTTATTTAGAGCCTAAATCAATTAACATATCAGACCATACCTCTCTTGCGAGTTGCAAGTATTTCTCCTTCTCCTCCCCGTCCAGTGCCCCCCACATATCTGCCAGCATCTTGGTGCAGGCCCGGTTGTCCAGCCAGGGGTGCCTAGACCGCACCACGTGGCGATGTCTCTTGCAGAAGAGGAGGAAGGCGTTCATCGGACGTCGCAGTTGGTTGTCGTCGACGTTGAAGGCATCTGAGAAGATATCCGTGGGGTCGGCATGGTGATGGGAGCTGATGCTCGTGAATGAAGATGATGATGATGAGGAGTGCTTTCCGAGGAGCTCTTCCTGAGTTAGTGAGAAAATAAGTAAATGAGAAAGTAAGCAAGGTATATGAATTTGACTTTCTTGTTTGATTATGATTCGTAAAATTAATTGTGATTATATTTTTTTAAATATTGAATTGTGATTAATACTTATTCTCTGCACATTGAGACTTAATTGTTACATCGCGCTATACAGTGGGAGTAAAAAAAAAACAGTGTGCATCAACAATGCATGTGTTGACAGTTGATTATCAGACACCATCCATGCATTGTCTATGCGTTGCCTAGCTGCTACAGTATTTACCTTGAGCTTCCTGAGAGGACTCTTGAAAGTGTGATCTCTGGACTTAGGCATGATGACCACTTCTAGGAACACCTGATGGAAAATAAATACAATTTTCATGAATTATTGAGATAAGGTCGACTTACAATTACCATTAGATTAGCTCACATCTACTCACATCCATACTTAGAAATAGGTAGAAATAGGTAAAAATTATTTTAAATGTGATTTCACACTGAATGGGAAAATTTTAAGTAATGATTTTCCTCACCTCATTACAAAAATATACTACATAGTTCTTGATAATCTTTTAAATGTACAGATTTTGTTCCACATGCAGTCACGCACAAGTTGAAATCAAGCAATAGGCAATAAGAAGGAAAAAAGGAACATGGCATGGCGAAATCAAATGATTATAAAACTTGTAATTTAGATTTTAAATAAGTGATATGTTTCTATTCAAATAAAATACAGCAGTTCACCAAAAGAAAACAGAGAAAAAATAATATATTTCATATGAAATTTAGGAAGTTTTGTTGATCAAGTTTCATTATCCAGTTTTTCAAATATTTAATTTGCTAAAAGTTAAAGCCTTTTAAAGGTTTCCACTCGATCATTGATCACTTTCTTTTGAATTCACACAGTGGCAATACATGTAAGTTAATATACGGACAACACACAACTTGACAAGCAGACAATTTTGTTGTCGGACAGAAAAATCTCCTTTCTGCAACTAAGTCAAATGAATGAACTCCCCAAAAACCTACAACGTACATTCTACAGGGAAAAAAATGAATATGGTATTGCAACCCTCGAAATTAACTTTTTTTGCTGGTGGCCCGGTCGGGCCAGTAAAATTAGTATTTTTCCAATTTTGGTGGCCCGAAACCAAAATCTACTGGCCCGAAAAAAATAAGGAAAAACAAAAGTAAAATTAAAACAATAACCATATTCATAGTTTCAGGGTACTGGGCAATGTTTAGCCTCATTTGTTACTGTATTCCAATGCTCGAAATTATCTTTTTTTCTGGTGGCCCGAAAATAAAATTTACAAACAAAGAAAAACAATGGTCATGACTACTTGGTCATTAATTGGTAAATTATGGAAGTTATGTGTTAAAATTACCACCATCATTAAAGAAATCCATCACTGAATAAACAAAACAAAACCTAGAATCGAGCAGTTTCATCTAAGAGTCATCAACTGATGAAACTAAGCTCTTTTCCATGTACGATTTTGTTATTTTATGGTCCATAAAATCTCCAACACAAAAAAACACACATGGGACTGAGCATAGCTAACTAGTTAACTTTTCAAATC